>JAJPUD010009988.1:0-46307 GCA_023553655.1 Myrmecobius fasciatus | reverse complement strand
GGACTGATTGCACATTACCTCAGGCAGAAGGAGTAATGAGTCTGTCTATCATCTCAAGATATATTTATGGGCACTTCTAGCAGGCAGCCTCCCAGTAGGGAGCAGAACAAATGGGAATCATCAGATGATAGAGGAAGAGTAGAAAGACTTGGTGTTCAGCCACTGGCAATAGAGAGAAATGACAGGAAAAGTCTACTGAAGGCTTCTGGGAATGGTCAGGACAGAGCAAATCTTAAATAGCTTTTCAAAGAGACTTTAGAAGTAGCAATCTAACTATTCCTTTGACAAAATTGCTAATGTATCTCTCTGACTGCAGAACACAGTCCATTCCCAGCTTCCAACATTAGATTTCCTAATTGAATTAGGAATGTCAATACTAAGGGGTATTGTATATATGTGTGTGTGTGTGTGTGTTTGTAAAACATACATTTACACAGACATTTTCCTTTTTTTAAAACAAAAATGCCATTGAATCAAATTCAAAAAAGTTTTTTAGAATCTCAGAACTAGAAGCAATCTCAGAAGTCGTGTAGTCCACTGCCTACCTGAACAAGAATCCTCTTTTTAGAATTATTGCATCCCATGATTTGATGATTCCCAAGTGGTTAGCCAGAAGATATCTACCTGAATGATTATATTCCACTGATGCTGCCATTTTTCAAAGAATTTCTGGACCTTTATTGATTTATTTGTTTGTTTATTTAAAAAAAAGGCTTTTCAAGCCAAGGACAACTGAAAATAGGCTTCATTGATTTACAGTCATACATCATTTTTCCTAGTAAATTTATTTATTTTTAATACACATTACTTTATGAATCATGTTGGGAGAGAAAAATCAGAGCAAAAGGAGAAAACCATAAGAAAGATTAAAAAAGAAACAGAAAAAAGTGAACATAGCAGATGCTGATTTGCATTCCTTAATTCTTGCTCTTGATGCAGATGGCATTTTCTGTCCAAAGTCTATTGGGATTGCTTTGGATCCCTGAACCACCGAGAAGAATCACGTCTTTCATATTTGATTATCGCATATTCTTGCTGTTATTGTGTACAATGTATTCCTGGTTCTGCTTGTTTTGTTCAGCATCAGTTCATGTAAATCTTTCCAGGCCTTTCTAAAATCAGCATGTTCATCATTTTTTATAGAATGATAATATTCTATTATCTTCATATTCTACAACTTGTTCAGCCATTCCCCAATTGATGGGCATCTACTCATTTTCCAATTTTTTGCTATCACAAAAAGAGCTGCTACAAACAATTTTGCACATGTGGGTCCTTTCCCCTCCTTTATAATTCCTTTGGGACACAGACCCAGTAATGACACTGCTGGGTCAAAGGGTATGCACATTTTGAGAGCCCTTTAGGCATAGTTCCAGATTGCTCTTGAGAATGGTTGGATCATTTCACAGTTCCACCAACAATGTATCAGTGTCCCGGTTTTCTCATATCCCTTCAACATTTGTCATAATCTTTTCCTGTCATTTTAGCCAATCTGAGAAGGGTGAGGTGATATCTCAGAATTGTTCAAGTGATTTACAGCATTTTTTCATATGACTATAAATGGTTTTAATTTCATCATCTTAAAATTGTTTATATCCTTTGACCATTTATCAGTTGGATAATGACTAGATCATGCATCATTTTAATCCAAAATGCTATTTCCTGCCTCTCCCCATGCCACCACTTTGAATCCATCATGGTTGTCTCTAGATGACTTCTGGCTTTTTTTAAAAGTTAAATCCATCCTGTTAAAAATAATTTGCCATTAATTTTTTTGCAGATCTTTCCCATATTTCAGCAGTTTGTTGTTCTATTTCCATTTTCAACTTAAATGTTCTCAAGATAATTTTGATTATTTGGGTTTCTTACTAATCTTTTTTCTTTTAATTGATTTTCCCCTCCACTGCTTCTCACCATTTTATAAAGTGATGGTGCCTATAATAATGTACCTATCCACTTCATAATATTTTAGAAATATACTTGCATCCTAAATTAAAAGGAAAATCTAACCTGAAAAGGTACGGGACTATAATGAAATAATGAACTTGTGTATTATAATTATCTGTTATCAGGTAAGCGTAAGTCCAGTCCTACTAGCCTGTCAGTTACATGTATTTTGGGCAAACACATATGTCCCTGACTCACAGCCAAATATTCTGCATACAGCAAGGACTTACTGTCTATTAAATTTAATTTCATTATATCCTGTCTTCATCTTACTGTATACTGAGAGCCTTTGGCACTTATAGCAGAACAAGCATGAAAGAAGAGATTATGACTAGGATTGATCTGTATTGTTGTTGCAGTTGCCTGTTTGTATTTGTAGGGGCAGAAAGGAAACAAAGGGGATAATGGCAGCCCAGGTCTTCCAGGATTCCAGGGACCTCGGGGACCTCCGGTAAGCAGAGAACTCCCTGGTAGGAATCTGAACTTTTAAGCCCTGGTCAGAAAGTTTCCTGAATTGGGAATTAATTCTAACTCTACAATTAACTCTAAAGGCTTCATTTTCCACCCAAACGCCATTTTTCATTAGTTCATTTCAAGATTCACACAGTACCTTCTCTTCAAGTAGAATTAAATAAGTGCTTGCTCAAAGGTAATAGGTCTTTGAGATAGAAAGTTACCTTAAGAGATCATCCAGGCAAACGCCCTCATTTCATAGATGAAGAAATTAAAAATAGAAAGTTATGTATTTTGCTCAAGTTTCAGAAAGTCAAAGTAACTATGGTCATTTGGGAGGCAGCTTAAGATGGGGAAAAGTCAGATATTCCAAAATGAATCTATACCTCTAGACTTTGCTGTGAGAAAATTCAGAATTATTTTTCACATTCCTATTCCTATCTCTGCCACTCTGAATCTGACTCTGAAGTGGTTTTAGGCTTCACCTATTTCTTCTTTGGGGGACTTAAACTTTTGAGGGTAACCAACAAGCTTCAAACCCATTGGTGAGTTGGGAAAATGTCTACCCCAAGTATATGAAGGCTTCTTTTGCAGAATGTATCACTGAGAACATTTGTTCCAAAGATCACAAAGGTTACTGAAACAGATGCTGTGGAGCACTTAAAATATAGTTAGACACCGAAGACACCAAGATTACCCATTGTATCTCTGGCCCTTGACAGTCCTGAATTGTCTACTCACTCAACTTTGATGACTCAAAAAGGAAGACTGAGACTGATGACTTGGGGTGACTCTGCCTCACAAATCCAATTCATGGGCAAGTCAAGATATCACCTCATGATGTCATTAATCCTCTCCTAAATCAAAAGACAAAATAACAACAATCTACCTCACAAGTTGTGGAAGAAGCACTTTTAAATCTTGAAAAGGTTTTATAAATGTGAACTACTATTATTGTCATTATCATTAACTGAAAGAAGAAGAGGAAAGTCTTTTGTGATTGAATCTCAGCTTCAATTTGCAAAACAGAACATGTTCTGAATGTGTGAGCACAGAACACTAGAGCATCCCCTTAATTTGTATGTGTGCCCACATATTTGTAATACTATTAGTAAGATCTACTCTTCTATGAGAATAAACAACAGCACTGACTTCTGAGGATCAAATGAGAAAAAATTGTAAAATGCTTAGCACATTGCCTGATTCATAGTAAGTGCTATATAAATGTGGTTGAGTCATGTCTGACCCTTCCTGACCCCATTTGGTGTTTTCTTTGCAAAGATACTGGAATGTTTTGCCATTTCCTTCTTCAGTTCATTTTACATATGAGGAAACTGAGGTAGATAAGTTTAAGTGACTTGTTAAGGGTCACACAGCAAATAAGTATATGATGCCAGGTTTAAACTCAGGCAGATGAGTCTTCCTGACTACAGGTCTGGAGCTTTATCCACTGTACTACATACCTGCCCAATATAAATGTCAGCTATTATTATTATTATTATCCTAAATTCCATGACTTGGTGACCTCAGTATTATCACCAGCAATTTTCTGGGTAAGTTGTTTTAACTTACAGGGCCCTGTATTTTCTAAATCTGTCTAATCGTTTTGAAGTTCTAATGCTCCTTCCAGCTCTGACATTCCACATACTTTGCTTTTCATCTTTAATATTTTGTCTTTATGTTCTGGCATTTTGTGTTCTGTTATTTTTGTTGTTTGAAAACAGCATGTTCCTTATTCTAACAATCTACATTATAAGATACCTCTCAGTTTCAAATTCTATGCTCTTTGTTCTTTTTTATGTTCTTTCTTCTGAAATACTGTATTCTAAGGTATTTTCTATTTCTGACATTCTGTGTTCTTTATTTGAAGAATGTTGTTCTTTGTTCTAATACTGTCCTATATTCTAACACTGTTATCTAAAGTACTTTGCAGTTCTAACATCTTATGTTTTCTATTCTAATATTTTATGCTCTGCATTCTTTCCTTTTGTGTTCTAAAGCATCTTTCAGTTCTAACGTTCTGGGTTTTTTTGTTTGTTTGAATTTTCTATGTTCTTTGTTCTAACAAGCCTGTGTTCTAAAGTCCTAACTCAGTCTGTTTTGATAATCTATGTTTCCTTCTAATGTTTAGGATCAAAAATGTGTTTCTGTATTCTCAAGACAGGATTCTGGGGAATCACTAAATAGTGTCACCTGTTACTGATAGTCTCACAAGATGCAAAGGGAGTGAAACAATAACTTCTAAAGTCCATTGTATTATTTGTTCTTTATCATTAAAGAGGCAGTAGAGTATAGTGAAAGAACAAAGCCTAGTCTGATCTTAACTGACTCAAAAGAGGTCTCAGTGTTTGTGCTTTCTTAACTAGATAGCTTTGCAATCCTGAGTTTAAAACAACAGCAACAACAACATTTGAACTCAAAAACCTTTCCCCTCTCTGGACTTCATTATTATGGTCTAGAAAATGAAGGGCCAGAACTAGCCTATCTGTAAGATCATTTCCTCTTTGATCTCATAAATGTTTCTTGAATAAACATTCAAGGATTCTATCAATCATCTCTTACTCTGAGCTGTCAACATTGAATGGAGTAAAATGGAAGGAAGAAAACAAGAGGGAAAGGAGAATGCCCATTGGTAGCTAATCAGGAAAATCTAATCTAATAACCTTTATCAAAGGCAACAAATCACTTGTTCTCAAATAAGCTCAGTGTTTGCATAATCTGGATGTGCAAAGGGAATTGTCATAGTAAGAAATATGTGTTTGCCTGGGTGAATAAGTTGCTTCCCAAACACTCATCTCCCTTCTTCTAAATATAGCACTACTTGTCATATCACAAGCCCTTTATTATAATCTTAATTGTTTGATACCCAAATGAGTTGGTGTATTTCTCATCCCTGTTGCTCCTTGAGGACAGAGATGATCTTCCAATGCCGGTATGGTAAATAGAACCCCGAACTTGGAACACGGAGAAAATCAGGATTCTAATCTGTCATGAGTCACTGCTTTGATATATGCTGGGAAAATCATTTATTCTCTCTGGACTTAAGTTTCTTTACCTATGAAATGAAATAATATTATAAATAATATATTATATGTAATTTGATTTATAAAGCACAAATATAAATAATAAAATAAAATAATACATATTTTTAAAGGGGAAGAGATTAGACCAGGTTAACATTTCTAAAACCTTTTATTTTCAGGACTCTTTTATATTGTGAAAAATATCAAAGGTCCCAAAGAGCTTTTGTTTAAGCTTTATCTTTTAATATTGACTCTATTAAAACTTGAAACTAATCATTTTAAATGTATTAATGAATTTTACAATTATAAAAATAAACCAATTATATATAACCTTAACATATTTTATTATGATAATATTTTCCAAAATAAAAAAGTAGCAGTAGCATTGTTTTATATATTTTTATAATTTTTTATTACTTATAGCTTATAGAAGCCATTATTATCTTTGCTTCTTTAATTGTAGTGACATACAGATATGTAATTAGGCAAATAACATCTTGGTATTATTATGAAAATAGTTTTGACCTCACAGATCCTTTAAAGGGGTCTCAGAGACCTCTACAGACCCTTGAAGAACCACTGTATGATGTCTTTGAAACGTGAAATTTTATGACGCCAGACACTTTTATTTATTTATTTTTACACCAGACTTTTAACCTCCTATGCAAAACATATTATGGTAGAAAGAGCATCAGACTTAGAGTCAGTAGAGTACTGAATTTGAATCTCACATCTAACACTTGCTAGTGTGCCATTGGATGTCACCTAGTCTCTCTTGGACTTCAAATTCCTTATTTATAAAATGTGAATAGTGATATTAACCATACCTGCTGAAGAGGATCATTGTTAGGAGAGCTAGAAAATTACTATTATTACTCATGAGGAAGATAAAATACGTATTGCCTAGCTAAACAGGAGTGTTATGAAGATCAAGTTGAGATCTTATTTATAAGAGGACTTTCTAAACCTTAAGCATTTCTATAAAAATGTAAGAAATTTTTTTTCTGGATTCTTCATCCCTCCCTTTGTCAATTCCCTTAAACTCAGAGTAGTTTGCAAGTGGGAATATAGCCTACATTACCTTAGAATGTAAGCATTGATGGGAAGAGACTACCTCTTTTGTACTTGTAATCCCAGCACCCAGAATGAACCCTGACACAAAGTAGGTGCTTAATAAATAATATTTCTTGATTGTTTGGGATAGCCAGTGAGGTTTAAAATATACTTGTCACTTAGAGGATTGGGTAGTTGGTTACCATTGGTACACCATGCATTCCTTGACTCTTTCATAATTGTTAATGTTTCACAGGGAGAACAAGGAGAAAAGGGGATTCCAGGAAAAGAGGCAAGTACTGAGCATGTTTTAATCCTTTTATTGATTAAATGATAAAGTGGATTTGAAAGGACTTTGTATACCATAAAATATTTTGTTAACTGTATAACTAGATGAGTTTTAAGGATCAGAATTATTTATGTAATACCATACTCTTCTAGAGCAAAGCAGAGAGTTCTGGGAAAGCACCCAAGGTAATGGCATCCAATCCACCAATTATATCAAAATGTTATTATTGTTCAAATTCATCTTATAAATTCATATCTTTCCTGTTACCAGTTAGGTGTTCTTGAAAACAAATCAGGTATTGTATTTTTAGACAGGAGATTTTTTAAAGGCAATATACAACATCTTTTTCAATAATAATAGTTTGATTTTTAATTGCCCTTCTGATAATAATGGCTTCATATTTTCATTATCTCAAGGCCATTTCTCAGGGTGAGCTTCATAATTAAGAGTGGTGGCTGAAGAGCTATATTTCAAGTAATCTTGGTAATTGCAATTTTTTTTTGGCAAACTCTGGCAGATCTGATTCAATTGTCATGTTTGTTTTGTTTTTGTTTTTGTTTTTGTTTTTGAACACAGCTGGCAAAGAGCTTACACTAGAAGTAGAAATGTCAGCTCTTTTTTCTCACACTCATCATTAATATTCTCATTAATTCCCAAATATTGTTTAATGCTTTTTATGGAGCTGTTTAATCCACTTGTCCATTCTGTGAGAACTGGTTTAATGAAAAATAAGAATTCTTGAAGTCACTTATGTCAACCACAGGATATGTCAGTACAGTGAAATTGAACCAATCTGTGAGAATGCCACTGTAAACTAGGGAACTCCTGTTCTTCCCTCAGGATTTTGCATGTATACCATACATGGTCATCTAACATGTGGTCTGAAATGATGCAACTAATGCCAATGTATATATTAAATACTGAAAAGGCTTTATTTGTTTTAGTTTAAAATAAATTGAAAGACTTCTCATACTTTCTTTACTCACCTCAATGGATTGCCTTGTTCACAAATACCCCACTTTGGGGAATTATTACATAAACATCTTTCCTGAGTTCAGAGGTCTTTAATCCATAGATAAATGGAAATAACAGTGTCTGCTTTGACTATCTCGTGGGATGTTGGGAACATTAAATGGGCGAGTTTATGTAAAGTGCTTTCTTGCTCTAAAACATTATATACATAGGTACTATTATTATTGATGGGATTTTAATCCTTTTAAGGTACCTGTTATTTATTCTTTCATAAAGAGAATAAAGACTTTAAGACAGGATCATCTTTCTAGTGATTCTCCTCAGTCATTGGGTCCAGAGCCTCTTCCCTAATTTTCATTTTGTATGTATTTGTTCTGACTCCCTGGTTTATGTTTCTATGTTCACCACGGTTCTCTTTCACAGGGTGCCTCAGGAAAACCAGGAGAACAAGGTGCAAAAGGAGAAAGGGTATGTAAGAGAAATTCTATCTCTCCTAAGTTGAAATCAAAAGATCTAAATTTCAGAACTACATCTGCCACATAGTAACTTTGCAATCCTGGACAAATGAGGTAACCTTTCTTAGCCTCAATTTCTCATCTGTAAAATGAGCATAACAGTTTTTGCTCTACCTAATTTGTAACATTGTTATGAACAAAGTGTTCTGTGAACCACAAAGCCTTTTATAAATGTGAATTATTATAATTGCATAGATCACACATATATGTATATATCCTTATAGCTTATCACAGGCTAGAGAATAACTCTGATCAGCAAAGGAAAAAATAATGTCTTTTCTTAATGGGTACATAACTCTTCATGAGTTTTTTTTTTCTCTTGTTTAGTAATTAAGAAAGAAATAATTAAAATAATAAACATAAATGTGATTGATGGCAAAGAGAGGCAATGCACTGAAGTTGAATGAATGCTGGACTGAGACAGTTACATGTCACAGTGAATTGAGTCTAGAATCAGAAAGACCTGGGTTCATCTCCAGCCTCCGACACTCACTAGTTCTGTATTCCTGGGCAAGTCACTTTACTTCTTTCTTCCTCAGTTTCCTCAGCTGTAAAACAAAGATAATAATGGCACTTTCCACCCAGAGTAGTTATGCAGATCAAGTGAGATAATATTAGTAACTTAGTGCCTCATAGTAGGAGCTTAATAAATACTATTTTCTTCCTTCTTCCCTTTGTCCTTCCCTCCCTTCCTCCTTTACAGAAAGCTTAAGATATTCACTTTAGTTAAAAAAATAAATAGAAAGATTTCTCGATTTTATCCTTCATCCTTTTGCTTTTTTGCCCTCCTTTCTCCTTCCCTTCCTTCCTCTCTCCCTTCCTTCCTTTGCTTCTCACTTCCTTCTACTTTCTTTTTTTCCTCTCTCTCTTCCTTTCTTCCTCTCTCCCTTCCTTTCTTCTTTCCCTCCTCCCTCTCCTTTCTCCTTTCTTCCTTATTTGCATTCATTTTTCTTTCTTTTTCCATAAATGAGGGCAACTTGGTCCTACTACTCATTCTCCCATTCATTTGCTATCTGATCTTGGTTGACTCACATTTCTAATCTGGGAATCTTGTTCCTCATATGTAGAATAAGGAGACAGAAGTAGACAGTCTCTAAAGGCTTTTCCAGGTTGAATTTTCTGTATTCTAAGATACCTTCCAGCCCTAATATCCAACATCTTATACCTTCCCTATCAAATTTTCTAATCTAAATTTGTCTATTTTCATTTGAAAGAGTTTCAGACATGAAAACATGCCTGGCATGGTGTTTGCCCAGTGCTGGGTTTGTCATCGGATGTGAAAAGGGAACAGATTTTTCCATAATGAATGTTGGCAGCACCAGGATTTAATAAGATTTTCTTTACATTTGCCTGAAAGGGAGTTGGGGAGAGAGGGAATCATTTCTGCAGCAAAGTTGGGTCTGTGTGTGTGTGTGTGTGTGTGTGTGTGTGTGTGTTTTAACACCCATGAAAGCTGCTTCTCCTCACAGTGAAAATATATATCCAGTCTGCCTTGAAACCCCCACGTGTTGCTTGTTACACAACCACTTTGAATGGCATCCTCCAGTTCCCCTTGTTGTCATGGCCCCTGCAAAGGGATGTATCTCAGCTTCCTTTGCAAGTTCTAAGAGTGACGTGGCAGCTTCTTCTACTGTGTCAAGAGGAAGCAGAAAGATTGGGTCTCCATATGGAAATTCCTGTGTAACTTATTAGCCCCAGCCAAAGGAGGGCAACCAGATTTGGAGACAGAACTTGAATACTTTTCAGGGTAAGGGTCACATAAAGAGTCTGGGGAAAAGAGCATGGTATGTTCCTGTAGAGAAAACCTTTGATTTGGAGTCACAGTACCCAGATTGAAATCTTTATTACTATCTGTGTGACTTGGGCAAGTAAGTTAATCTCTCTGAGCCTCAGTTTCCTCATTTGTAAAATGAGGGAGGCGAATAGCTTGTAAATTTCCTTCCAACTGTCATCTATGATCCTATATTTTAAAAGGTACATAAACACCATTTTCTAATGTCTAAAGTCTGGCATATAGAACAGTGGGTTGATTTATTCTGCGTGCCTCAAAATAGTAAAAAACTAGAAAGTCAGAGGGATAGATATTGCTGTTCAATATGAGAGAAAAATTCTTTGTAATTAAGACCATCCAGCAATGCATGCAGAGGTGGTGAACTTCCTATAACTAGAAATGTTCTAACAGTCTGAGCTTGTTGGTGAGTCAGAAAGATTCTTATTATTTGTGGGACTTGGACTAGAAGAGTTCCCTTCAGACTGAAATTTTCTGATTCTAAGAGGTCCTTACTATAGGAACAATATTATGGAAAAAGCAGTAGTCTGGGAGCCAAAGAATCAGAGTCAAAAGACCTGGTGCCTTATCCCAGATCTACAACTTATTGGCTGTGTGATTTTAGAAAAGTCAGTGTCTTCAAATGTCTAAGTTTCCAAATCTACAAAATGGATATGATGATCCCTGATCTTTCACTATAACAGAGATACATTGGGAATTCATTGAAACAAAGTACTTTGAAAGAAACCATGCCCATGTAAAAGATCACTAATCATTAGAAATTGTTACTTAATACTGGAAACATCTTCCAGGAGCCATCATCTGCCTCTGAGGCCCATAGTGCAAAGGGGCACTCCTCCTGGGTACATGGTGAAGACATTGCTTTTTTTTGTTTGTTTATTTATTTGCTTAAGGGAGGAGGAGGAGAGGCCATCAGGAATAAGTGACTTGTCCAGAATCACACAGTTTGTCTGAGGCTGGATTTGAATTTAGATCCTTCTGATTCCAGGTTAGGTGCTCTCTCTCCATTGTGCTATCTAGCTGAGCCATAATGAAGGTCCTGTTGAGGACCAGAAACAAGAGGGAAAATCTCCTTCAAATCCACTTGAGAATCTAAGATATATACACATATATGGGGAAAAGTAAGTTGTAGTAGCTTGAGCACCTGCATCCATAGTCAGAAACCTATATTTTAATATTGACCATTCTATCACTACTTTTGTGATTTTAGATGAATCATTTTTTTTTACTTTAGTCTCCTTATCTGTAAAATGATTAGCCAGTTGATGCCAAACATTTATTCCAGCTTTAAATAATATGAAAATTCTTGGTTATTGGACTCTATGAAGAATATATAGAGAGAGACATCAGACAGTGGCAACATTTGGAAGAAAGAAGAAAAGAGGCAACGGTTAAGTCCCTGTATGACTTTAAGGGCTTTTGGTCCTGAAGTCAGAATGCCTATGGATCAAAGATTGCTTTTAAAGTGGGGACAGGTAGCAAGGAAGGATGATGAGATTATCCCAGGTTCTGGTATCTCTCACTTGACGTTGTAACAATCTTTAATACATTTTTCTCTGAAGCACATTTTTCTCTTTTTTCAAATGAATAGTTTGTAATCAGTGTGACTAAGATTCCTTTTGTCTTTAACATTCTGTATTCTAAGGTCCTTTCTGTTCCCCATACTCTATATTCCAGTACTCACATACTCTATATTCCAAAATTCAATGGTCTAAAAGCCCTTTTAATTCTAACATTTATATTTTAAGGATCTTGATACTTGATACTTGGCACTTACATCCCAAGAATGATGTGAAGATAAAACAAAAAGTGTTTCATAAAACTTAAAGAATTTTATAAATGCTAATTATTGCTGTGGTTGCTATTGTTGTTGTTCTGGAAGGAAAGAAGAATGGGCTCCATGCTGTATAGTGAGACTTAATGTGTTTCCAGAACTTTTGTTCTGTGTGACTTGTAAGGAGGCAAAATAGACATCTGTAAGCAAATTCTTCTTCCAACCTTCTCCAAGTAGACTCTTATTCCTGCCAGGAGGGGAATCAGGAGGTGGGGGTTTCCCCAGAGAGAGAGGATCTCAGGTTAGAAATACATCTATTTGCTCCCTTAAGTGTTGTTATTGTACTGGATAAGAATGGATTCCCTCTAAGTTTTATATGCAACGTCCCTTCCTCTCCCCATGTCAGTTCCATAATGAACACATAGGTAATAGCTAAAAAAAAAAAAACAAACAAAAAAAAAACATTTACCTAAGTTGTAGTAAAACAGAAATCAGAGGTATAAAATATATATATATATATACATATATATACATATTTATATACACACACATATATGAGAGAGATACAGAGGTGAATATTTCCTTCTCCCCCTTATTTTATAGATAGGAAAAGTAAGGAAATGACACATAGTTAGTAAGGGTCTGAGATCAGATTTGAATTCAGGCATTGAGCCTTCCTGAATCTAGGCCTAAAACTCTATCCACACTCTCCACCTAGCTGCTCATTATTGTATTTATCAGCATTCTGTGTTTTAATGGGTCTCCCAGGTCTAACATTCTCTGCTTTACATCCTACTTCTGTTCTATCTTTTACATTTTCAATTTTTAACATTCTATGATCTCAGGACCCTTTTAGGTCTAACATTCTTTGCTTCATCTTTTAGGCTCCTATTTCTCTCTAATATTCTCTGTTTCACCATCCTGTTTTCTAAGTTCCAATATTCTGGTGAATGTTACAGTCATATTTATCACTAAGAATAAAAAATCTATTTGATTAGGAAACTTCTGCTATTTCAAGATGCTAGCAATAGCTGGTTCTAGTTAATGGACTGTATTAAAGTAAATCTTGCACTTTCAGTCGTCTCTCAAGCTATAAAGAGTCTTGGAACTGGTGGGTGGCAGGGAGGGGTAGGGCACACCTTCTAGGCTGTGGACATTATCAACAGATCATGATTCAGGCTGAGTGTACTATGTACTACATATTTTTATATTTATGTGCTACTTCCTTTGTCTAGGGAGATCCTGGAATCAAAGGGGAGAAGGGCACCCAAGGACAGAAGGGCCAGCCTGGAGAGCCAGGACTACCAGGTCACAAAGGCCACACGGGATTGATGGGTCCTCACGGGCCTCCAGGAGAAAGTGGACCTGCTGGGCCTCCTGGACCACCAGGACAGCCAGGATTTCCTGGAGCAAGGGTAAGGAAATTAGCCCTTGATGAAGGGCACTACTCAAGCTCACATTTTACTCATTTTTAACAGCTTTCTTGACAGCTCAGTAAAGTTATTACATTCTTAGAGTTACTTTTGTTATTAGTGGCAGGAGAAGGATAGTATAGAGGGCAGAGCACTAGATTTGGAATCAGGAGAACTGTGTTTGAATCCCAGCTCTGCTACTTTATACCTGAATGACTTTGGTGAAGTCAATTTGTGCCTTCAATTCTGTGTCTTCATATATCAGATGAGGGGAATTTTAAGATCTTAAAATGACCTCCTACAGTTAAACCTGTGATCATGACTGTGTTAAAGAGATGTAGTGTTATTCAGTGACCTAGCTGGTACCCAGTAATATGGTAGGCCCTACAAACACGTAAATGAAAGACTTCTTACAGTCAGTGAATTTCTATTTTATTATCTGGTGGGGGAAGATAGTATGTGCTTATATAACTGTAAAGGAAGTAAGATCATTTTAGGGAAGTGATAAGTCACTAGCTATTGGAAGGATCAGGAAAACCCTTTTAGATGGCAATACTTGAGCTGAACTATGGAGGAAAGTAAGAATTTTAAGAAGTGGAGGTGAGAGGAAAATGCCCTGTGGGCATGGAGGCAGGAAATGCAGCACCTTGTGTAAAGAGGGTAAGAATTCCAGTTTGAAAGCATAGTAAAGTTTAGAAAAGAGAGGAATGTGTGATCAAAGTAGGGTGGAGCCAAATTGTGAAGGACTTTAAATGTCAAATAGATTAGCAGTTTATAGTAGCAGTGATGATGATAATAATAATAATAGAGATAACATTTATTTTTTCAGGTTTACAAAATGCTTTATACAAACCATTTAATCTGACCTTTTCTGTGACACAGTAGAACTTTCTGAGCATCTCAAGTGTAAGAGGTGCTAATGTTTAGCCATGGTATATAATATTTGATTTAAAAAACCCAGCCAAAGTCTACTAGATTCAGCATTACATCAGGAGCACATGGAATTAAAGTAAGTTACCTAATAGGATAGTCATTCTGTCCTGTTCTTTGGTAGATTGCTGGGCCTGGAATCTGAAAAACCTGAGTTTAAATTTGGCCTCAGATTTTTATTAGCTATGAGACCTTGGATAGGTCATTTCACCTTTATTGGCCTTAGTTCCCCATCTATATAATGGAAATACAGTAAAGAAACAAATGGTGAAATGGCAAACCACCCCAGTATCTTTGCCATGAAAAACTGACAGATAAAGTCCATGGGGTCAGATAGAGTTAGACATGACTGAACAATAACAAAATGTGATAACATTTATAAGGAGCTTTGCAAACCTTAAAAAATATATATGTATGTAAATGGAAGGCATTATTATTATCAAATACAATGTACTAGTTTTAATGCAGGCTTGGGTCATTTCCTCCTCTGTTTAACTATTTTACCTTGGGCAAAGGTAAAAGCTATTTTCCTATTTTAGTTCTTTGCATCTTACTTTCCTCATTTATCAAATGAAGTTGGATCTCCAAGGTTCCCCCTGCTAGCTTTAATGTTCTGGGAGGCCCAGCAGCAACGGGAGTGTTAGGACATGGAAATGCCAGGCTCCAGGAGTAATTCTGAGGTGAAGGCAGTATATTCAATGCCTTTCTAAACCCCCTTTTAATAAGTGCTTAACAGTCCCTTATCTTGCCGTATATCCCATCAATGATCAGTGTACCTGCTGTGAAGGCAAACAACCGGTCTCTTGATTGACAAACAAAATTTCAGTAGTCAGATTTTAGAGACAGGGAGCAGTCCCCATCAGGGACATTCTGTGAAGAGAACTGGACTAGGAGACCAGAGGATGGTTATTTTATAGAAGGTGGTAATACTCTTTTTCCCCCCCTCCGAAAAGAAAATAAGCTCCCAGAGAAACATCCTACAAATAATTGGACTTTCAAAGCTTATCATTTTGTTACAGAAAACAAAGACAGGGCAAAATGGGTCATCCAGTTGAGAAAGCATCTAATTTTGGGAGGAAAGACAAAAAGACAGGCTGGCTGAATATCTTCCTGAACTTCGGCCAATTTTTTGTTTGTTTTGAGGAGGAAGGTTGAAATCAAGTAAGTAGGTAACCAGCAAGTAACTAAAACTCCAAGAGTGAGACCAGGGAGAAGCTTCAGAGCTTACCTTCAAATCCATCCATTAGTATTTAATAGTTCTTTGTTGATTGATTGATTAATTTCTCTTTATATATCAGCACTACTTGGTAGGAAAGACAATGGTATCCTAGGCTCTAATGTCTCACTCTTCCAATTACTCATTGTGGAACCTTATCATTTCCCCTCATTAGACCTCAATTTGTTTATCTGTCATATGGGAACATTTCCTCCCCTGACTATGTCACTTGTTAGTAAAATCAAAAGAGAGAGTGAGAATGCAAAAATGTGGGTGCAAAATCCCTTTGCAAAATGTTGAAGTGCTATATTCATGTAAATTGTGGATTATAATTATGAGAAGTAGTAGGAGCAACAGTAGCAGCAGTAGTAGTAATAGCAGTAGGGAGTATGTAGTTGTATATTCTAGACTGAATTACATAAGGACAGGGATCCTGCCTCAGAAAAATCTGCATTCAATTCTGGCCACAGTTATTTACAAGCTGTACGACTATGGGCAAATCATTTAATCTCTGCCTCTGTTTCCTCATCTGTAAAATGGAGGAAATCACAGCATCTACCTTTTAGAGTCATTGCAAAAATCAGATAAGATAGTATTTGTTAAGTGCTTTGCAAACCTTAAAATCTGTAAATGATAATTATCATCATTATTGTCCCTTTCTAAGTCCTAGAATAGTGCTTAAACATCAATTCCTAAAAAAATGTATGGTGAATGAATATCTATTCAAGTTCTCTCCTACTCTCACCACCTTAGAATTCTGTTTTCATTCAATGAAACTCAGCAAAGCTTTTTTGAAACTCAGCTGCTTGCACAGCACTGTTTTCTGGGTTATAAACTGCTTTGCTCAGAAACATTGAGGATTTTCCCCTCCCAGATCCATTCTTCATTTATTTATTCATTTAGATTTTTTTTGACTAGATGAAAGATTCTTTGCTTCAATTGTTACCTAGCCTTAATCACTGAATGGGTGCTGCCTCACTTAAACTGAGATCTGTTGAAGACCTTAATTTAAAAAAGCCAAGTCCTCCCATTTCAACCACGACCATCTCCAGTCTTCCTGATCCATATCTGACCACTGGACCCAGATGGCTCTGGAGGGAAAAGTGAGGCAGGTGACCTTGCCCAGACCCTCCAAGCCTCCTTATTTATTTGTAAAATGAGTCCTGTGGGACTAGGTGACCTTTAAGATCTCCCAGCTCTCAGCAGGTGAGACTGCAAATTTAGTTGGGATACCTTAGTGTTTGAGCCTTGAAGTGCCCTCCTTTTTTAATATGAAAGTACACACATTATGGGGTTGGAGCAGTGATAGAATGACGTAATAGATACAAGAATCCTGCTAGAATATAATGGTTAGTAGTTATTGGTTTCTGCAGACTGCCAGTATATGGTACTCATTTGTTAATCTTTCTTCAGTAATAATCCCAACTTTCTTCTTTTCTAGGGAGATTCACCATCATTAGATACCCTTCGAAGGCTTATCCAAGAAGAGTTAGGAAAGCAACTTGAAAGTAAGTGCACATGGTCCCAGCATCACCCTATTTTAGGAAGTAAGAAAAATGGTGGATGAGGTATCAACAGATTAGAGTTTCAGTCTAAATACTAACTCTAACATATACTTGAGAAAGATCTTTCTAGGTTTCATCTTCCTCATCTATAAAATAACATTGTTATATTCATTCAAGAAATATTGATAATGCACCTGTGTGCCAGACACTATGCTAGTACTAGGACACAAAGACAAATACAACACTCAATGAATTCCCATTCTAAGGGAGAATAGAAATAATGCATATCCTGTAAAGTAAATTTTAAAAATAATAAATTAAGTGCAAAGTAAATTGTGACTGGGCTAGCACTTGAAGAGATCCAGATAGGATATTAGGAGTATATTCATGGTGAATGAGGCAGAAATTAAGATAGCTGAACAGAAGGCAGAATGAAGGAATGGGAGATGGAGGTTGAGATGGAACCAGGGGCCAGTTATACAAAGGCATGAGATGAGAGATCTAAGTAACTGGTTTGCTTAAGTTGCAGAAGAGTAATCAAAATCAAAAAGAAATTATTGAGGAGAAGATGGCTGAAAGTATGAATACTGCAGAGAAATAAAGACAGTTTAAGTACTCTTAGAATTCTATCTCAAAACTTTCCAAGCCTATGTAGAGCAGTTGAGTAATGAAAAATTAGAAACTTGGGAGTGATGCTGAAGGGAGTTAATTTCTTTTTCTTCTTTTTTCTTTTGATATTTTCTTTTGTTTTATTGACAATACAGTTTAAAAGGAAATATATTCAACTAAGAGAGGAATATTTTCAGCCTTGTTCACCTCAGAGATCAACTTATTAGTCCAGCAACAACCTTCCAGAATTCCAACTGTTCTATACATTCATAAACAATGAATTAGATCAGAAGCTTCAATTGGCTCTTCAATAAACTTCATTTTGCCATCTCTGAGTTTTTCTAGATTATTTAGAGAAAATTGAAAATGACTTTAAGTTTCATATGTAACGTCTAAATGTCTAAGTGTGAAGTTTAGTCTTTTCTCTATGGATAAGTAGATCAGACAAGCATTTTTCAAATTGTGAATAATTCTGTAGTGTTTTAAATAAAGCATCTGTAAGGTCATCATCATAAAAAAATCAGATGCTATTGTAATATTAGTATGAGCATAAAAGTCATAAATTTATTTTTCACATCAACTGAAAGGAACTTGAGGATCAATGCATCTTTTAGCCAATCCAATTCTTCAAACTTAACTGTACCTCCTCCTGATGTAGTCAGGTTCCTGTTTAGAGCACCATTCCATTTTCTCATAGCCAAGAGATCTTCACCTTTATTTGTGCAGTAAACAATCTTAGTAGCTATTGCTGTGATGAAGCTGGCCATGTCAGTATTGGTTCCATCTCAAACACAGTGCAGTTTTTGAACAGGTCCTACAGTGGAACAAAACATAGTCATCTAGAAGGAAAATTCCCTGCTACATCTATTTGCCATTATCATCCAGAGAGGTAGACATGATGTCCTCTATTTTAACCACATTGTGATGGAAACTTTCTTGCTCTTCTTCATTGAAATTTTCTTTTCCCTGGATTAAAATTTTATGATGTATCTTATTTCTTGATGCCTCTTTTGTTTTCTCTTGTCAGAGAAAACCCATAGTCTTACTCTCACTACCAAGTCACCATCATTATCCATTTTCTCATACAATCATGCATTTGAATTTTATTCTTACTCAGAAAATCTATACCATTGCCATTCTTGCCACAGGACTCCTGAATACTTCTTTCATTAGGTACAGCATTTTCTCTTTAAATGTTTTTTTGTTTTTATTCTTGAATTGAGTCTCTTTCCAAGAATCTTTTTTGCTCAGAAGTTTGAATTGTTACAGAAAAGTAAGTTGGCCAACAGCATTCAATTGTACCGTGTTTTTGTTTGAAGTGTTTAAATGTACATCAGAAAGCAGTGTCACTTTTAATGTAATGTCTTTCATATCTTCCTCCTCTTCTGTGTTGTTCTTAATTCACATCTGGTTGCTGGAGTGAGGCTGAGTCCAAGTGGACCCACCAAACTTCCAGTCCACCACTTGAGGAAAGCCTAAGTTGTTTCCTTTCCCATTGCCATGGTAGGCACCTGTGGCCACCATGAGTTATACTCATAATGGTCAGATACTCACCGTATTTTTGCAATAGTGTGGTGAGGATCAATTCTGGTGAATTCAAATTTCTACTTAAAGAATTGGCAAAACTCTTTATCCTTTTTTCTTTCAAAATGTTTGAATTTTGCAACCCTTTACTAAAATAAAACCCTTTACTAAAAAAAAAAAAAACCTTGTTCCGCAGAACAGCAGCCTATTATAAGTTAGTGGAGAAGGGCCAAAAAGAGGTATCACTTCAGGAAGAAACAAGTTTTGGTTATTTCAAAAAGCCATAACCAGATACAAGAGTAGTATAATAGACATTGATATGAATTGGGACCTAGAAATACAAGGTTACTCTGAGTCCTAGATGTTATATTGTCTGTCTTCTTAGTGTAAAAACATAAGCTAATCTTCAAGGCTTATTTTTTCAGGTAAGATAGGAAAAAAAAAAATAATGGTGTGCCCATACCAATAACAAACAAAAAAAAAAAGAAATCATGAGCAAGAGGCCAGACAAGTCACAATTGTAAAAATAATTGTAATAGTGAGAGCTATGGCCTCTATATTAGGACAACTAAATTCTGCCACTAGCTGCCTCAGGTACAATATTTCCTCCCTTTAGGCTTCAACACCCTGATCTGTAAAATGAGGGGCCTAACCTAGATAAGTTCCAAGATTCCTTCTAGTTCTAATATTCTATTTTTTAAGGTTCCTTCAATTTCTAATGGTGTGCATCATAATATTTCTTCTGGGTCTGACATTCTATGATATGTCTTGTAACATTCTGTATTTTTTTCAGTTCTAGAATTTCATGTGCTTCTGTTCTAAAGTTCCTCTTAGCTATAATACTTTACATTCCTACATTCTAACTTCCAAGGTCCCTTTTAGAGATAACATTTGGCAGTTCTATTGGAACCAGTGACACTCAAGGACACTTGAACACTTCAGTGGCTGGAATCATGTGGTCATCTGGAAAAGGTCCTCCAGATACTTTCTCTGTCTGTGGCCTCCTGGAAAAGTACAGAGAGTTATGTCCAAAGGCTTCTGCCATGCAGCTCATGCTCCTGCCCTCTCTTTGTGGCCAAAAACATTCTTAAGTAATAGTCTGTAATTCTTCCTTTGGCAGTGCAAGAGGAAAAGTCTATAAATACCTTCAAGGTACAGATGTAGATAAAAGAGGGAATTTATTCAGTATCCAAATACAGGGGGTACAAAGAGCATTGCATTTGGACTGAAAAGGAGATTGACCTAGATAACAGCCTGGTTAGAATGAGGCAGTGGGGTGTAATGGGAAGATTCTCACCTTGAGGCAGAAGACCTGAATTTAAGTCCAAGCTTTTAACCTTAAAGATTCTATGAACTTAGACAAGGAAATTCTCCCTTTAGTAAATGAAGGGTTTGATGATCTGAGTTCTCTTCTAACTGCAACAATTTCTGAGTCTAAAATGCATAAATATTGGATTAGCCCTAGAGTTAGAGAGGTAAAGAGTGAAACTTTCTCTCATAAAGCTTGCTTTGCTGTTGGATTGCTGGCACCATAAGGTAAAGAAAGAAGGAACAGATTAGATTAGAGAATTGCTGACACCATAATGTTTGGGAAAAGGCAACTAAGTAGGACAATAGATAGAATGTGTTGAACTTGGAATCAGAAAGATCCAAATTCCAAGCCTGATGTAGATGCATGTTGGTTGTGGGGTCCTGAGAAAGTCTCAGTTGTCTCATCTGTAAAATGAGGATGAATGGGACTAATAATATCACCTACCTCACAATGTTGTTGTAAAGATAAAATGAGATAATATAGAATGATTTGCAAATCATTACAAATGTATGAATGATGCTTGTTGATGAGACATCTAAGTTGCCCCATAATAATGAATAGAGGACTATTGGCCTTGGAGTCAGTAAAACCTAGTTTTCCCTCACTTATTATCTATATGACCCTGCTTCAGTTTCCATACCTGTAAAAAGAGATAAAACCATCATTTATTTTGTGATGGTATAGCAACTTAGGGACTAACATAGAAGGAAAGGGTGTTAAATTTGGAGTATGAATGCAACTAAGCTTATCTGAGGTAGTGTGGTAAGATTGGGGACTCTGAAAATAAGGACTGTGTATCATGTCCTGGAGTCTAAAAGGACAGACTTTCTTGGGGTAATAGGTACTGTGAACAGTAAACCCTTGGCATAATGTTCATATAGTATCAAGATTTTTTACTACAGCCTGAGACCAGACTATCCCTATGATTTGAAATTCTGACTTTGACATTGCTCAGGTCAGAAAAAAAATCAATTCTGTTGAATGCAGTCCAACAACAAACACACTTAAATACTATCAATAAGCAAAGAATGAACCAGAGAAGACAGAAAACCTGGGAGCAAAGGTCTTGGTTCAAGCATTGCCTCTGATGCTTACTAGGTATGTGATAGTGGGTAAATAGTTTCACCTGTCAGTGCTCCCCACCCTCACCCCACTTTCACTCTAAGACTAAATTGCAAAAGAATTGTTACCACTCTATATCAGTGAAGAGAATTTCTACCTTGGGAACTCCCAACAAAAATGACAACAATAACAAAAATCTGCAAATCCCTGTGTTATCTCTGAGATAATCATCCCATATTCAACATAAAATTAATAATACTTTTTCTACCAAGCTCACAGGATAGTTGTGAAAACCATTTTAAAGGATCATATGTGCAGGGTCTTATTCAAATTGCTAGGTATACAATTTTTTTAAAATCATGCTCCCTGTCCTAAAAGAGCATATAATCTAATAAGTATAATGAAGTATGTAGATGTACAAAAATCTATAATAAAAGTATAACAAAGGGAGTAGGTTAAACAGGGCAATATGAGAAATTAGGAGAGGTCACTTTCACCTGGAAGGATCAGGCTAGCCCTCCAAGAGAAGATGGTACTTAAGCTGGGTCTTTTTATTTTATTTTATTTTTAAGCTGGCTCTTGAAGGAAGGAAAAGAGGGTCAATAGGAGGAAATTTTTATATGGAGATCTGGATAAAAAGAACAGTTCTGGGGATGAAAGACACCTTGCCAAGGTATGATAAGTCCAGAAAGAATAGAATGAATTATAGCTAGCAATTCAGTTTGGTTAGAGTGTGGAGTATATAAAGGGAGTAGTAGCATAAGATAATGTCAGAAAGATAGGTTGAAAAGAAACAGTGGAAAACCTTGAATTCAAAGCAAATGAATTTAGGAAAATCAATGAAATATTCCGAAAAAGGATATGTAGGATAGCATTGAACTTGGAGTTAGAAACTCAATTTTGAATATTCTATGTAACTCTATTTTTGTGTTCGTGGATAAGTCACGTAATCTTCATGGTGACCAGCTTCCTCATCTATCGCATGGATATAATTGTATATGTTTTGAGGAAAGTATTTTGTAAATCCTAAGAGGTTAATGCAAGATGAGGTATTAATTTTGAGCAAGGGGAATATCATTATGAAAGTATTTATGTACGCTTCTTTATTTTCTGCAATTATCATCTGTTTGTTTCCCCATAACCCAATTAGAGATGACTCAAAAGGTCAACTTAAAAATACAATGTGGGAAAGATATGTTTTATATTAAACAAGGATCTGTGTGGGGGAAAGAAAGGGGACTATATTTTAGTGCATGACAAGTTCAGTAAGAAAGAAAAAAAAGTAACACTCAAACTGCAAAGTCACAGAATCATTCAATTTCAGGATTGCAAGGAAGCTTCACAACCAACAAGTCAAAGTGACACACAGAAAGAATCACCTGTTAATAATGTACTCAAGTCATTATCCAGCCTCACCTTGAAGACTTCTAATTAAAAGCAACCCACCATCTCCATATTCAAACCATTGCATTTGGGAAAAGGCTTAGAGTTCAGAAAAACGAAATAGAGAATCCTTTGGTCAGATCATACCTGGAGTCTTGCATTTGGTTGTTGGTGCCATATTTTGTAAATGATGTTAACAAAATGGAAAAGCAAAGCATACACAGGAAAGCAGCTATAATGATGAGGGCACTGGAGAAAATGACTTTACAATATTCACCAAAGGTACCTAGAAATGAATGTTTAGCCTAGAGAAAAGAAGGCTGTAAGAGAACTGATTATTTTTCTCTTGTATTAATCATTTACTATTGAGAAGATCCAGGATTTTTTCCCTTCTTATTTCCTCATTCTCTAATATTCTCCTCAATCTTGTTCAGACCCAACTGGGAAAGTTTGTATCTAATCAAAAAGTAAAGAAATCCTAATTTTAAGTGAATTGATAGATTGTGGCCCATTGTGTTTAGTGGGATAGTTCTGGGTAGAAGTGGATTTACTCTTTTGTCTAGATTGCCCTAAACAGAGGGTATTCTAATATGAATGAATCTCTTTGTCCAAGACAGAGTGATGAGAGTTAATTTCCTAGACCCTCATTAGAATTATCCAACTTCTTATTATAATATTCATTCTCATTACTTGTCAACCACTCAGAGTTGATGATTTCCACCTTCAGAATAGGTATTCCTATTCTTTCAAGTCTATAAGTATGAAGTGGGTTCTATGAGGAGTTTTTGGCATTCTAGAGTATCCTTGACTCTTTTTATTAATTATCCATTAACAGTGATTAATAAAATTATTAATTACTCAGAAACTGTTTATCTTGAACATTTTATATTTTTCAGCTGAGATAGCAAATGTAATCGTGGATTTTAAGAATTTGAAAGTCTTTCATACAAAAGAGAGATTAAATCTATTCTGCTTGACTTCAGAGGGCTGAAATAAGAATAAAGAAATTTCAGAGCAGCAGAGTAAGACTGCTTCCCTGACAGTAACAGCTATTTAAAAGTGAATAAAAAACTATTCAAAAGGGGAAACACACTTGTCTCATAAGGTAGTATGTTTCCCCTCAGTGGAGATCTTCCTTCCCCATTAGACAATCCTCTACCAAAGATCTTGTAGAAGGGACTCCTATCTAGGTGTGAGTCAGACCAGATGGCCTCTGAGTTCCTTCCTAATAGATGTTTTGGGATGATGTAATTCTAACCAACATGCTAGAACAGTTTCTTAATTTTATACATATCCTAATCCTCTTTGACAGTCTGCCAAAGCTTAATACTACAACTTTTTGTCATCTAAATTCATAATTAAGGGAAATGCTATTTTTCAGTAAGAAGTGAGTGAAAATGAATGTGTAATCTTTTTTTTTCTATTCAAGTTCGCAGATTCCCTGAAATCAAGCCATAAACTTCCAATGGGTCTGTACCACTGGTTCATGGATAGCTACCAGCATGTCTTTTACTGTTTACTCTTCCCAGATATATTTGTAGCATCATATAAGTGACAGTGATGATGAGTATCAGATTCTGAGCATCTCAATAATGCATCTTTTCTACTTCTAGGTAAAGTCCTAATGTATCTCTCTCCAAACTTTCTCTTTTTTCTTCTCCATAGCCAAATTAGCATACCTCTTGGCCCAGATGCCACCAACACATGTCAGAGCAACTCAGGGCCGACCGGGGCCCCCTGGACCTCCTGGAAAAGATGGCCTTCCTGGAAGAGTAGGTCCTATGGGGGAGCCAGGGCGGCCTGGGCAAGTAGGCTTAGAAGGGCCATCAGGTCCTATGGGACCTAAAGGTGAGTAAAACTGGAATATCCAGGAGAATTCCAGAAGAGACTTATTTACTTAGTTTGGAATTATCAGGAGGATGTGAACTCAAATAAGAAAGATATCCGGGGAATAGTAGAGTCTATTCATCACTTCTCACCCATCACTAAATGAACAATTAGATTATACCACAGCATATTATATAATTTACAGAAGAAGATTGTGTTCCATAGACTTATAAACAAATTCCAGCTCCAATACTAATTCACTATATGAAAGTATTAGATGAATTGCTCAAACTTTCTGAAATACTAGTGCCTCATCTGCAAAGTGGTAATGATAATAATGTTTTCCTATTGTTTCAAAGAAATCACTTTGTAAACTCAATGTGTTATACAGATATAAGTTGTCATTCCAATTATTTTGTTGCTGTTAATGAACTTTTGTCTTTCTAGCAGAGATAGAATTGTAAAACAATTATAAAACTTTTTTTTCTATTATGGATCCCTTGTCAGTCCAGTGAAGCTCATGGACCCTTTCTCAGAATAATGTTTTTAAATATATATAAAAATGTAGGACTGCAAATGAAACCAATTGTATTGAAATGCAGTTATCAAAATATTTTTAAAACAAGGTCACATACCCTGGATTAGGTGATCTTTTTTCAACTTTTAAGTATTTCATGTTACATATTCTATGTTCTATAATTCTATGTTTTAAGGTCTCTTCCATCTCTGTACGTGATGGGTTTTACTCCAACATTCTACATTCTAAAGTTCCTACCAGTTCTAACATTCTGTTCTCTCTGTTCTAAAATACTTTATTTTAAGGTTTCATCTAGCTCTAACATTGCAATTTCTAAGGTTTCTTCCAACTCTAACATTTTGTGATTCTAAATTGGTTCTTTTCATTTGTGTCACTGAGTACTTTGCCCTTATTGGCTTTTGAATATAATCTGACTATTGGCAGGGATTTCTTATTCACAGTTTGATATAAAGAACTTAATACACTATGGAATCATAGCTACAATAGTTAAATTCAATGTGGAAATAATAAAGCATATAAACAATTTATCCATCTTATATACTTTTCTTCCTAGGTGAAAGGGGTGCAAAGGGTGATCAAGGAGAGCCTGGGATTGGCCAACGAGGAGAAATAGGACCTCCTGGAATACCAGGTAGGTTGCTAGCCAGACTTTTATAGATGAAGGAAGATGAATAGCTATCATGGAGAAAAGAACTAGAATAAAAATAGTCAGATATCAGATACTCACAGTACTTTTGTAATAGTATAAGCAAAATAGGACAGTATGGTGAGGATCAATTCTGGTGAATTCAAATTTCTACTTAAAGAATTGTCAAAACTCTTTATCCTTTTTTCTTTTAAAATGTTTGAATTTTGCAACCCTTTAATAAAATAATTTTGCAATGGAGTAAGGACTGAGTTAGGAATAAAGAAACATAAGTTCTTCTGCTATTTGACCTTGAGTTTCTTTTTTCCTACTTTGACAATTAAGAGTTCGTCTAGTTGATGTCAAAGGTCACTTTCAACTTCAGAATTCCATATTCTGTGGTTTTTTCTCTCTTCATTCTGAACTTTTATAGATTCTAAATTCATTCCACTTATAACATTCTATGGTCTGTGTTCTAAAATTCTGTTCCAAGGCTTGTTATTGCTATTATTATATATTCCTTATTCTGCTGTTATCTGTTTTAAGGCTCCCCCTACCCCATTCTGGTAGTGTGTTTTAACACTCTATTTTCTAAGAACTTTCCAGTTCTAAGAATAAAATTCATTATTAAGAATCATTTGTCCTTATTTGCTGCTTGAGGACATAACATGTTTGTTTTGAGTATAAGTATCCTTTGCTTAGAACTAGATATTTTTAAAAAGTGAATGAAGCCCAATGTGATTAGACATTTCATGTGTGTACACACACACACACACACACATATATATATATGCGTTCATGTGTGTATGTATATATATGTATATGTATATATTTTGAGCAAATCTCTGTTTTGAGCTTTCTTTTAAAATATTTACTTCTTTCCCTGAAAATAGAATACTTAAACTATTTCAAGTAGGCTCTGATAGAATCTTATTGGGTTCTAATTAATTGAGATTTCTCTTTAAGTTGCTTAAAATCAGGTGAATCTGGTAGAGAGTTGGTAATATATCTACCAATAAAAACTCATTCTCTGAATATTGTAAGTTTAATTAACATCAATCTTTCTTATTGGTTGAATAAAAATGAGACTGGGCTATAAGCAAAGGAATTATTTTTTCCTTCTTCTTTGAAGACTTAACCAATCTTTTTTTTTTGTTTTGTTTTGTTTTGTTTTGTTTTTTTGTTTTTTTGTTTGTTTGTTCTATGGACTAGGTCAGCCTGGAGAGCCTGGTTATGGGAAAGATGGCATTCCTGGAAATCCTGGTCCTCAGGGAGAAACAGGACAAGCTGGCCTCCCTGGCCCTCCAGGACCCCCTGGCCCCAGTGGACAATGTGATCCCTCTCAGTGTGCTTACTTTGCAAGTCTTGCAGCCCGACCTAGCAATGTGAAAGGACCCTAGAAGGTACCTAGGAGGCCAAGGAGACTTGAGGAGGATTTTCTGAAACTTGAACTTTGAACTGAAGAGGAAACCAGGGGTTCACAGATCTCCTGGGCCATGATGTCACTTTTTATTTGTTGTGGGAGGCTTTCTGAATGATTAAAACCAACAGATGCTGCCGGTCGGTCAGATTATTATTATTATTGTGATAATTGATATTTTTATCATTAATTATTATGATGATTATTTTATATCCTTTATGTGAGATGGGAGGGTTTTATTTTATCATCTGTAATGTCACATGGTATCTTTCCCACACACACAATTTGTGTCTTTGTTTTATTCAGATTAGCATCATCAATCTGATGTCTGCTTGCCATTTTTTTAAAGAAAATGTTCTCTCAATTATCTCATCCCCAGAGGACAGAATAAGGAGCAATAGAAAAAGTTGCAGAGAACAGACTGAAGGAAAAATTTCCTAATAGAACTGAACGCAAGTGAAATGGGATGTCTTGGGAGGTAATGAATTCCTGTCACTGGATAACTTCAAAATGAGCCGGGATGGTCCAGGAGAGTCTAGGTGGTATAATGGAAAGGGCACTAAATTTAGAGTTAGAGGGTGGGTTCAAATCCCTGCTCTACTAACAGTTTACTATCCCTGTGACCTTGGTTGGACAAAGTCATTTTATTTTGGACCTTGAGTGTACACATGTATAAATTAAAAGGGTATGACTAGATAATCTCTCAAATGCCTTCCAGCTTCAAATCCTATAATATAAAGTGATTTCCTACTCAGGTAAAAGTTGGACTGGCTGACCTCTCAGGTTTCTGGTTCTTGCTTTTTTTGTTTTTTGGGGGTTTTTTTGGTGCTAGAAATCCAGAGGAAGGAGTTTAAAGAAAATTGTTGTCCAGTCAGCTAATAGTCTTCACAGACCCTAATGTCAAACTTTACAAAAACCATCATTGATGAAAGAAGAAAGAGGAGGGAGAAAAATAGATTATTTACTAGGAAAAGAAGTGAACAAATTGTTGGAAAACACTATCCTTTCCTAATGGACTTCTGGCATCCAAAGGATAAAATAGCTCTCTAGGGCATACAAACTACACTATATCTGACTCATGTTCACAATAGTAGACACTTTTTTTAATCACCAGAAGGAGCTTTCTAGGCTTGCGTGGAAGTGACCAAGGATATGAAAGACAAGTGAAAGGAGTTGGGTACAAAGGACTGAGATTCTATTTTTGCCCCTAATAACTCTTTGTTTCCTGTAGGTTTTCATTATAAATCTAACATTTACAAGCTGAATTTATATGCGAATCTCTGCCTCTATAATTTCTGCAACAGTTTGGGTTGGGGGTGAAAGGTATAGATATGTGAATGAAGCTAGAGAATAATAATAGTGATGAAAACAGATAATTATAGTATTTTAAGATTTGCAAAGATTGTATTAATTCATACCCTTAACTTCTCATGGTCAGCATTTCCAACTCCTTAATAGGTAGAGTTAATCTGATTTCCAGGCTGTGTTTTAATATAGTTGAAATCTTATCTTTGGAAAATTTTTGTGTATACATAAAGCATAATTGTTTTCCAGTTCATGAAGCTGAAATGTAAAGAGCCTTAGTTTGGAAGGAGGGCAGGAAGGTAGGAAGGCAGGAAAGAAGGCAGGAAGGAGGGAAGGAAGGCAGGAAGAAAGGAAAGAAGGAAGAAAGGAAATAAGGAATGAAGGAAGGAAAAAAAAAGAAGGAAGGAAGGATGGATGGATGGATAGATGGATGGATGGATGGATGGATGGATGGATGGATGGATGGATGGATGGATGGATTTTTAAAATGCTTGCTATTTGTCAGATACTGGGCTTAGCCCTTTACAAATGTTATTTCATTTAAGTCCCAAATAACTTTGGAAGTAGGTGCTATTATTGTCCCCAGTTGCAAAAGGGAGGCTAGATTTGAAGGTTACTTGATTTGAAGAGGTTTACTAGTAAATGTTTGAAACTAGATTTAAAACCTAGGCTTCCTGTCTTCAGGCCCAGAATTCTACCTGTTTGTCTGTAATACACCAGAGTTATAACTCTGTCTCTGCTAATTTACCTGTCTGGACCCTAAACACATCCTCTTTAGGTCTCAGTTTCCTCCTTTGTTAAATGAGATTGAATTGGATGATCTTCAAAGCCCCTTGTATCTCTTAATCCTGTGATTTCAGAGCCTATGTTTGCTATGTCCTTGAGGAAAAATACACTTTTTTTAGACATGGAAAAGCTATTCAGATGCAAATTGTTGTGCAGACTCAGAGGGCTAATACTGAAGCAAGACAAATCAATCATTCGCTTCACTAACACACTGGGCCTTGGAGCAGAGACAGCTGCAGCAACCCCAGCGAGCTACCTGTGGTCTAAAAGAATTCCTGTTTCTTTCAGCCATCGGTTATTGACTTAAGCAATGGGAACAGCGCTTTTCCAAGAGAGTGGCAAATTCCTTCTGCCCACATATTTTTAATGCCTGCTATGATCAGGGCCCTGAGCTCAGCCCCACAGTAGGAGATACATAGATGAATAAGACACAGAATCTGCTTTTAAGGAACATAGAGGAGAGAAAAGATAAGGACATAATTATAATACAGACATAAAATAAAAAAAAAAATTGGAGAGATTTAAGGGGGGGGGAAGCACAACACTGCCAGAAGCTAAGGGCTCTAACCTGTGACTTTTAAATCATCTTCAAAGTCTGCTGAGGACTCAGTTGTTCATTCTTTGAATAGACACAGAGAAAGAATTCTTTTCAACTGTGTGTGTGTGTCAAGGGAAATTTTCCTGGAGAGGCTGACTGAACACTAGCCAAAGATGATGCAGAGAAAGTAATCTTGTTCCTATAGTGGTCTGATTAGATAACCTTGTGGCCATGAGGGCTAGAATAACAATATCAACCGTTCTATACTACATTGAAGAAATCTATGATTTCAATGGAGATGTTTCACCACTGCAGATCACAGGCCCTGTAGACTTTAGGAGGTGGCTTAATGAATTCTTCTGGCCAGGAATATTCAAACCCTGGTGCCAGTTTGCCAGTTCTTTCTACTGATGAGACTTTCTGCACTTGATTGGGCTGAACAATATTTATACACCACTGACATAACTTTTGAGAGGCCTTCCCATCACCTACCAATTCCATAGTAAGGCATCTGGGGAGGAAATTATTAGAGAAATAAATAATAAATAGTAATCACAATACTAATAATACCAACTTTCTAGTATACAGTGTTTTAGGTTTTCCACGGATTTTTCATATCCGTTATGTTCTGTTGTCTTTTCAAGCAATCTATCCCTGACACTGTGAAACTAGAACAGATCTCAGCTCCTTCATTTGTAAAATGGGTACAGTCATCTTTATATTTCTTACTTCATTGAGTAATTGTAGGAAAAGCACTTTATAAACCTTAAAGTGCAATATTAATATGTTTTGTTGCTATTATTACTGTTATTCTTGTGCTGTGTTAAATTACAATTACACTGAGTTGCTGTCTAGTTACATTTCAGACATCTAAAGTCCAGAAGACTTGAAGTTGCTGCAAAACCCTGCCATCTCCTTAAATGGAATTCTGAACAAATGGTATTATGATGCAAAAGAATGATCCTGCAGACTTATACCTTCAGTAGTTCAATTTTACAAACTTTCCTTCTGCTCCATTTTGGTCAGGCCCCAACTTTAGACTACTAGTACCCAGATGGATTTAATGAGGTCATTGCCTGCTCTTAAGGAACTTACTGTCAGAGAAATCTAAGAATATCTCTAATACAAAGCAGAGCATTTAAGTTTGTGAGAGATATAAACCTAATGCCTTGGGGATTCAAAGAACTTGGACCACCAGTGCCTAATAGGGAAATCTGCATGTAGTAGGTGTTTAATAAATGCTTATTGAATTCCTTTGGGTGATCATTTTCAGTGGCAGAAATCCAGAAGATTTCATGAAGTACTGAGAACAGTACCTAGCACATAATAGGCTCTTAACGACTGTTTATTGACAGGTTGGAAGAGATTGTGTTTGAGCTGGGCTTTTTATTTCTTAACCATTTGAGTACCATAAAGTGCCTTGGGCTTGGAGTCTGATACCCTGCATTGAAGTCCAACTTTTCCTCATATTAGCTAATAGCATTGTGGACAAATTCACATATCTGTAATTCAAAGCATTTTCCTCACAAAAGTCTTGCTCTATTTTGATTCCCATTTTTCAGCTGAAGAAATTGAGACTCAGGAGAAGCCTAGCCCATATTTAATAAGTGTAAAAGCATAGATAAAAATGTTAAAGATTGAAGAGACCTTAGAATATAGTACATTAGAACCCAAAGGAACCTTAGCACAGAGGATGTAGGGATAGAAGGGGCCTTAGAACTAAGAATGCCAGAACTGGAAGGGACTGTCCAACAGCAGAAGTTAAAACTAGAAGAAACATTAGAATATAGAATATTAAAACTGAAGAAGAGGTTAGTCTGACTTCTTTATTCAATAGAAGAGGAAATCGAGGCACAGGTTGAGGGCTAGTCAGAGGCATGAATAGAATCCAGATTTTATAACTGCCAGGACTAGTGCCTTTTCCATTGTTCCATATCCGCTCCTCAGCTATGTTTTGAAATGGGAAAGAACTTTGCTTTGAATATCAGAATGTTAGAATAATTATCAGAATAAAGATGTTATGGTCTCCTGAGACCGGCTTTCAATTTAGGCTCTATAGTCTTATTACTTACTACCATCTTTCCAAATTTTTGCTGTTCTATGCACCTTAAAAGTCAATACAATTAAGCTGATTGAGCTTTCCACTAGGGAATAAACTCCATCAGAATTGGAACAGATTCAGGGCCTCTTTTTTTTGAGTGATTGGTGGGAAGGCCATTCAAGAAATACCACAAATTGCAATGTTGGGGAGTCAGCCAGGTCAGAATGGACCTAGGCCACTATCCTGAGCATCTGGTTTATTTAGATGGGAAATTACATAGTGGACGAGTCAAGTTGTTAGCTTTTTCCTGACTTTCTCAATAAGCTCCCTAGCATAACCACTTGCCTGCTTCAAATATTCTTCCCAATGACTGGTCTTGGCACCCCAAATTGTTGGAGATCAACAGACTGATTCTGAGTCAGTCTTTTTGTTCACCTTTTAAACTTCAGATAAAGATACCCAGTTTTGCAAACAATGCTAAAATGATATTCATAGGAGCTCTCTCCCAATCCCCAATGTTTATAAAGCTTTTCCATCCTCAGAATCCTGGGTGGTGGGTTATATATGCGTTGTGATTCCCTGTTTTTTTTTCTTTTTATTTGTTTATTTTTAATATGAGAAAACTGACATTTATGGAAGTCAAAAAAGGAATGCAAGGTCACACAGTCAATAACTGTACTCAACCAAGTTTCCTGATTTCAATGTCCATAACACACTGTGCATATTCCTTCCACTGACTCAGTATTCCAGGACAGTTATACAGTCTTAATTGGTGAATTGCAAAGCCTCTGAGATCTGGGTTTTTTATTTAGAAAGGGGGAGGTGGTGTTGGGGATGTATTTCTGCAAAGGATGTTTTGATGCTTTATATCTAGTATATGAATCTTTCTGACTAAGCATAGGATGGAATACCAAATGTGTGTGTGTGTCTCTCACACTCTTGCTTTAAAAAAAACACTCATGGGAAAAAGAGTATATTTGTTAAATTATTCAAGTTGGCTATTTGTTTTTTTGAAAATTATCTTTGATTCTTCCTTTAGATTTTCAGGGTTGTTTCTACATTGTTGCCTTTTCTTTCCCTATCCCCCTTTCCCTTTTCCCCTTTCCTCTTTCTCTTCCTCTGTCCCTTCCTTCCTTGGAATGAAAGATTGTTTTCAATCTCCAATTATGGTGCTATTTTATGAAGCTGTATTTCCCACTGATTCTGTTGTGAAATTGGTTATTAAAACTATATAAAACTTGAACACTGACTGGAATGTTTATTCAGCCCATGTTACTGTTAGAAATACCTTGAACAAACTACTTTTCTGCTCCTTAGTTCTAGCTTCATTAAAAATGAAGGGACTGGACTAGAATCTAGATGAATTCTAAGAACTAGGGTTTGTATATATTATAGGAGAAATAGGTCCTTTCTGAATTCATGTGGTAAGTAGCTGTTATTCAGTCACTTCATTGTGCCCAACTTTTCATGAGCCCATGGAGTTTTCTTAGAAAAGATATTGAAGTGGTTGGCCATTAACTTTTCCACTCTATTAAGCACACTGAGTTTAAATGTCTTGCCCAAGATCCATAGCTATTAAGTGTCTGGGACTGAATTTGATTTAAGGGCTTCCTGATTCCAGGGTTCGTGCTCTATCTACTAAGCCATGGAGAGGCAATTAGTGTGATCCTGGAAAAGTCATTTAATCTCCATTTAGGTAGATCCATAATCCTGTGCTTCCTACAATGTCAAACAGTTGAACAAATTTAAACAGAATCGTAATCTCATACATTCCCCAAAGAAACAAATTTCATCAAATGCTATCGAATAAATACTAGTAATAAAATAATAACTAATAAGAAATTAATAATAAGAAGAAACAAATAGTAAACTAAATCAAGATACAGATTAAACTATGTTTAGAGGATTCACACATAGGCTAATTGGAGAGTAAGATTTACGTGTCACCAAGGTGTCAGGGATAATTGAAATTCTTGCTTAACTAAAGAATATTTAAGACTAAAGTAAATTTCCATGCCTTTTGGGACAATTTTTGGTCATGTGAGACAAATGTTAAGGTACACTTTTAGTTAACCAAAATTTGCAGGATGAGTAAAAGAAAATAAAAAAATTCTCACAAGTCCCCAGATACCTACATCCACATCTGAAATTCTTGCTCTTCCATTATCCTAGCCTGTAATTGTAGCAAGTTTTGTACAGGTTGTTACTATTGTGACATTGTGTCTTGGCTGACTTCAAGAATTAGAAATAGTATAGGAAAGTGGAAATAGCATTGGACTGGAAATCAGTAGATATGTATAGTAGCCTCAACCTATTCACCAATTAACTGCATAATCTGAAGAGATTCATTTCAGCTCCCTGGGGACCAGATTTAGCACATTAAAAAGTTGAGCTAAGCATAAGTGTCTCCCAAAGCTCTATCTTGAGTCTTCTTCTCTTTTCCCTCTATGTTGTCTAATTTGATCTCATCAGTTCCCAAAGGGTTCAATTATCACCTACATTCAAAAGATGCCCAGATGTTTATAACCCAGCTGTAATCTCTCTTTTGAGCTTGAGTCTAATATCACCAGTGGCCTTTTGGACATCTCAAAATGGATGTGCCTTACTGGGGAAGATTTGGGAACAAACATTTATTAAGTCTTTACTGTGTGCCCAGACACTGAGTTGAATGCTGTCCAAAATATTCTCATTTGATCCATACAGTAGCCTTGAGAGATACCTGCTATTTTATCCCCATTGTAAAAATGAGGAAAGTAAGTGAGTCAGAAGTTGTGACTTGCCCAGCATTATAAAGCTAGCAAACATTTAACATAATTTGAACTTGAGTCTTGGTGACTCCAGATTTAACACTCTATCCACTAGATCACCTTGGTGGAAATGTAGAGTATCGGAGAAACTTATTCGGATTCTATATTGGACTTGCTCCATTTTCAAACTTTTTAGCCTGACGTCACAGAGAGACAGACAGACAGACAGACAGAGACAGAAAATGTCTAAGGCTGCATTTGAACTCAGGTTCTGACTCCAGAGCTGGTGCTCTATTCACTGTGTCATCTAATTGCCCCCATTATCTTCTAAAAGATAATGTCACTTAGTAATCTCATCTGCCAGTTCTTTGAACCCAGAATAATATTGCTCATCTAGTCCTGAACTCTTAAAGAGTAGTTACTCTAAGAGAACATAGTCCCTTCCTTCCAAAGGGCCTTTCATTTCTACTTAGGCAAGAAGCCCTTTATTATTTAGAATCAAGACCAGAAATTCCTCCCATCATCTGTTCTACCTTTATCAAGGTACGTCAGACATTTCTCAAATGGCTTACTTTTAAACAGCAATTGCTTCAGCAGATGGCTAGATATTTAAAGACCCCAAACTGCCTCCTTTCCAACTTCAAAAATGCTTTCAGAATTCATCATAGTTTTCTTCTCCCTGGATGAAATATAAACTTTTTGTACTGGCATTCAAGGATCTTTACAAACTAACTACAAGCTATTCCTTATTCTATGCTATTCCCCATCACGTAATCCATGCTCGATTCACTTCCCCTATTCTCACCCTCCTTTCTTTGGGAATATGCATTGACTCACAATTTCCTATTTCCAGCTTGCTCCATACCTTCACCTGTTAAATTTCTTCTTGTCTTTCGAGACCTAGCTCAGATGCCATGCCCTCCACGAAGCTTTTCTGGATGCCCCAACTGAAAGTTCTCTCTCACTATCAATTTTTTTTTACTATCTTTCCATTTAGTATGTCATGCTCTTATGTTATAGTTTTTGTACATTTCTCTTCATCTTCTTTCTGTTTGTGTCTGTGAACCATTTCAGGTATCCAAGATGCTTTCTGTCAATCTTCACAGTCAAAACTTCTTTCATAATTACACTGTCATTATTTGCCAATTGTAATATTCCTCCCTTTTCCAACTACAATTCTACATATCACTGACTTTTCTTTCTTTATATACTAAAACCAAAATAATATATCATAACAAATTGAATGTCAAAACAAATATAAGAATCTCACTGGCATCTATTAAGCCAAACATTAAATATATTTGAAAAAAACCAACACAAAAGTAAAACAATGTTTCATTCTTTTAACTATTTTCTTTTTGTTTTGGAAAATATAGTCTTTTTTTCTATAAAAATGTTACTTGTGTCATTTATATGGTTCATTATAATTATTTCCAATGAATTAATATGTTTTAAACATTTATCCATCTTCATTCCTAATATTGTAGCTATAACTCATGTAAACAAAAGCTCTTTGAGATCCTCACTATTTAAATGTGAAGGAGGGCTGAGTTTAAAAATGTTGGAGAATCATTGTGGTAAATTTTAAGCTCCTTCCTTACCTATAAAATCAGAGGAATGGTGTAATCAGTGGGTGACTTCTCAGGTTCTTTCTAGGTTTAAGACTGATTCTGTGATCTTTGACAGGGAAGATTAAGTTCTTTTTTATTGTTGCATCTCCAGAATCTTTCAGAAAACTCTCTACATAATAAGCATATTTAATGATTTTTTAAAAAATAAAATTATATATAAATTCCTGTGCATATCTAATCTCTGCTACTATCCCATAAGGTATTTAAATTCAGGGACTATATCTTATTTATCTGTTAGTTTCTTAGTACAGGATCACTCAGGTACACCTAGTTGGTACAAGAGAAAGAGCACTGGGCTTAGAATCAAGAGGAATCATTGTATGGAGTTCAAATCCAGTACCAGATACTTACTAATTGGGTGAACCTGGGCAAGTCTCTTAAATTCTATTTGTTTCAATTTCCTCATCCAGAAAATGAACTGGAGAAGGAAATGACAAACCGTTCCTGTACCTTTGCCAAGAAAACTCCACATGGGCTCATGCAGAGTCGGATATGACAAAAACTACTCAACAAATAACAGAAAGAGGATCATGCACATAGTTGGTACTCAATAAATGTTGAGTAAATGAATAAGAAAGTAAAAGAATTTATTATATTCTCAGATTGTGTCATGGCAACACATGAATTTAGAGTCTGAAGCAGCTAATGACTAACACACCCACTCAGTGTGTACCTTATTTATCCCAGTGAACAATATATAGACATTTATACAAATAAACTAACACATGATCTCCGGCAACACTATAAATAATGACAGTTTTTTCAATACTTAGAAGCATGACAACATCCAATCACAGTGCCAGTATATCATCATGTTTTCCAAAAGCCTCTAGGAGCTCTGCCAGACATTCAGAGACTGCAGAAGCTCCAGGATAGGAAATTCTGTACCTCTAAGTGCCAGGACCTTTTCAATATGGAGCTCAAGGTCAAGATGGCTCTATGTCCCAAGGACTAGGAATGCATCTTTTCATTTGTCCTCAAAATGTATCCATATTATATGAAAGTCTGTTTAAACTAAGGATGTTTTTAGCCTGGAAAAGCGAAGTCTCAAAGTGGGACATAAAATACAATGTAATCAATACCTATTTATTAAGCACCTACTATTTATCAGGGTCCATCCTAAGCAGTGGGATTTTTTTAAAAGGGCATTACAAATGGATGCCCATCAATTGGAAAATGGCTGAATAACTTATGGTATATGAATATTATGGAATATTATTGTTCTGTAAGAAATGACTAGCAGGACGATTTCAGAGAGGCGTGGAGAGATTTGCATGAACTGATGCTGAATGAAAGGAGCAGAACCAGGAGATCATTATACACAGTAACAACAGTATTACATGATGATCAATTCTGATGGACATGGCTCTCTTCAACAATGAAATGTTTCAAACCACTTCCAATTGTTCAGTGAAGAAAGCCATATACACCCAGAGAGAGGGATGTGAAATGTGGACCACAACATAACATTTTCATGCTCTCTATTGATATTTGCTTGCATTGTGTTTCCTTTATCTGATATGTCTCTCTTGTAGATACGATTTTTCTTGCACAACAATGATGTGTGGAAATGTGTATACATATATTCAATTTGTCAAGTATTTTAACATAATTAACATGTAGTGGATATCCTGCCATCTAGGGGAGGGGTAAGAAGGAGGGGGGAAAATTTGTAACAGAAAGCTTTGTAAGGGTTAATGTTGAAGAATTACCCATATATATGTTTTGCAAATAAAAAAAATAAATTTTTTTAAAAAGGGCATTACAATTTACCAGGCTAATACAATAGTTCACAAAAAGGAATCTGAAAAGAGGGCAAAGAACCTAAAAGATGGACAATGATGATGGTGGAATTGAAAACAATCCGAGCAGCTGGGGGAAAATAAAGAGTTGGCTGAGATTCTACACCCTTGTTATTTATTTATTTTTGTTAAGGCAATTGGGGTTAACTTGCCCAATGTCACACAGCTAGGAAGCAATAAATGTCTGAGACCAGATTTGAACTCAGGACCTCCTGACTTCAACTCAGGTGCTCTATCCACTATACCACCTAGCTGTCTTTCTATACCCTTTTTAAAGGGAGATTTTCCGAGGAGTTTTTTTCTCTGCCTTCCAATCCGAGGAAGAGAGATAACTGAGATCAATATGAAAGCTGTGTTCAGCTGGGTTTTCTATATATGCTGAGTTATCTATCATAAGAAAGAGAGAATAGATTAATTCAGTTTGATCAAATAAGCAGAACATAGACTAATAGATGGAAGTGACAAAGAGACAAATGTACATGATATAAAGAAAATTTTCCTAATTGGGGATTTCTAATGGAGGAAGCTTCTATATCTAGAGGTAATGAGTTTCTTACTTTGGGGATTGTTTTCCAACAACAACTTCTTGGTTGTGATATAGTAAGGCTTGCTTCACATTTGGGCTAGACTAGCTGCCCACAGATGTCTCTTCAAACTCTCAGTTTCTGTGATTCTGTCGCCTGTTTCAATAATTGGCAGCTAGGGAGCACAGTAGATAGGACAATGAGCCTAGAGTTGACAAGACCTGAGTTCAAATTCAGCTTCAGATACTTATTAGCTATGATCCTGGACAAGTCACTTAGTGTTTATTTGACTCAGTTTTCTCATCTGTTAAATGGGTTTAATAATAGAACCTATCTCCCACATTATCATGAGAATCAAATAAAATAAATGTAAAGTGCTTAGCATAGTGCCTGACACATAGTAAGCACTATATAAATGTTAGTTATCATTATTATTTCTTTCTTGTTCTTCCTGTTCTTGTCCTTAGTTTTCTTTTTCTCTCCTTTTCCTCCTCTTCCTCCTCCTCTTCTTCCTTTTTTCTTCTCTTTCTTCTTCCACATTTCAGTATCATCTAATGAAGAGCATTGAATTTTGGTTTAAATGTTCCTTTATAAAACATTTATGGGTCTCATTTTGTTCATCTGTTGTATGAGGATTTTGAATTAAATTCAGGTCCTTTCCAAGTCTGAATATATGAATTTATGATCTCTCACACTCAATGGACCTATTGTCTCTGTAATCCTATCCATCTAACAGCTGACTCAAGTCATCCTCCATGAATTCTGCACTGACTACTTATCTCAGTATGATGAGCAAAGCATTTGTGGATGTTGTTCAGTATTTACAGTTGTATTTGACTCTTTATGTAACCATTTAGAGTTTTCTTGGCAAAGACATTGGAGTGATTTGTCATTTCCTTCTCCGGCTTGTTTTACAGATGAGGAAATGTAAGTACATGAGCTTAAAGTGATTTGTCCAAGATCATAGCTAATAAGTATCTGAGGCTGAATTAGAACTCAGGTCCTCCTGACTCCAAGTCTGGAGATGTATTTACTATTACAACCTGGCTGCTTGAAGCAGAGGGTTAGAATGGTATAATAAATCAATCATAATTTAAAAGCATTTATTTTAATAATATTTTATTTCCCCCAATTACATGTAAAAATATTTAACATTCATTCAGTTTTTATTGTGGTTGAAAACTTTGAGGTCCAAATTCTATACTTCTCCCTTTCCCTTCCTCCTTCCCTGAGACAGTAAGCAGTCTGATATAGGTTATACATGTGCAATCATGTAAAATATTATTTTACATTTAATTGTAAGCATTTATAAAGCTGCTACTATTCCAGGAGATATTTGAAGATATTTCTACTTAGTAGAGAAGATAGAAAAATAATTTTAGAAGAGTTTAAAAGTTCCAACTTGGACTAATTCACTCTTCTTCTTCTTCTCTCCCTCCACTCATTTTGTTCATTAATGAATACAAAGAATGGGCTGAAGATATCAAATGATAACTTACCAAAATCAGATAAAGGAATTTTTAGTTTCTAGATATGGAAGTAGAACACTTTTGGGTGGTAGCAAAATAAAGGGTATAAAATATCCAATATGTATTGTAGATAAGTAAAGGAGGTCCTAGAATTTGAGTTAATTGAGAAAATGAGAATATAGGGTATTTGAAGAAACATTGATATGTTTGATGAAGTCACTTAGAAGGGGTTAGAATTGGGATACAGAAGGAAGCTTTAAGCTGGCAACATAATTCATGAAAAGTAAAAGAGAAGGTACAGGGGTTCAAGAGAGAGTGGATGCCAGAACCTGGACTGGGCCACTAGTTTGAATAGAGTAAATATTAACAAAAGAAAAATTGCTAAGTGTGAGAGGGAGAGTATGAAAATGACAATGGGGACAAGGGGTGTTCTTGTATTCATGAGAAAAGCTACAATAAGTTCTGAAAAAAGAATGCAGTGTTATTCAAGGAGAACAAGTCTTGTTAGATGAAAGAGATGGAAGGAGAATGAAAAGATCTAAAATCAAGAAAAAATATTTATTAATTATCAAGCAGCCTTTACAGTAGGAACCCTGGCAAGGATGGGCAATATGGAATAAGACTGGAGGGAAAGGTTTGAAGTAGATGGTAGCAAGAAATGAGCAACAGGATTTGAAGAATAGCATCAGTATGTAAAGTCCTAGGATGAGTTAGGGCTGACAAAAACGGAGAATGGATTCAGAAAGATTGCTTTATTTTGTTTTTAGCTATGTTCTGTAGCATACTATACACTGAGTTTTTTATACTCTTTATCTTGCCATCACTACAAGTGATTCTACTTTCTAGAAATGAAAAATCCCTTTATCTGATTTTGCTGTTATCATTCTATCTCTTCAGTCCATTCTTTGTCCTCACTGAACTCCAGTCCTTTGACTTCTCCATACTTTTCCAGATAATGACCCCTGCCTTGACTTTCTTCATAATCTTGACCTCTTAGAAAACGAGTTAAATTCTGTACTATCTCCTTTACTCTCAAATCACTTGCTCCCTTATCAATAACCTTGCCAAACCCCAAGCCTGGATTATTCCTCTCACCTTTCCTTTTCATTCCTACCCACTTGTTGTTGAACAGAGCTGGAGAATATTGTGCAAACATACCATCTGGATCTACTATAAATTTTACTTATCTAATTTCAATGGGACTATTATTGCAGCAAGATAATCTTTATGCGCACAGTAAATATCCTTCAGTCAATCCCAAACTTCTTCTTCTTCCACCTTTTCAGTTGAGGTACACCCCTCATATTTTTCAAGAAAATAAAGACAATCCCAGAAAATCCCTTCTACTATCCTGTCTCAAGCCAGTCATTATCTCCCTTTTATTTCAATTTCCAATGAAAATGGCCCTTTTCTTTGCCAAGTCTTCATGGACCCTTCATTCTTCCCATTTTTGTCTAAAAGATTAGTAAATGATAGTCACTTAATCAACTTTTGTTTATTTATTGATTTCAAAATGTCATATGTTTATGTTCATTCTTATTCACCTTCCCTTCTTTCCATTTTCTATAGATGTCTTCTTAAAATCAAATTATTTATATATTCAATTCAGTTCAACAATATTGTTCTATTGAACAAATATTTACCAAACACCAAATTATTTATTGTTATTTAGGTGTAAATAGGAACAAGTGGATAGAACATTGGATCTGAAGTCAGGAACACTGGAATTCAGATCTAGCTGCAGACCCTTACTAACTATGTGACTCTGAGTAAGTCATTTAATTTCTCTGTGGCTTAATTTCCTTATCGATAAAATGGAAATAATAGTAGTACTTATTTCTCATGGAGATTGTGAAGATTAATCAAGATATTTGTGGTGCTCTGTAAGTTTTTTTTTTTTATTAAAGCTTTTTATTTGTGTAACATATGTATGGGTAGTTCCCCAACATTGATCTTTACAAAGCTTTCTATTACAAATTTTACCCCCAGTCCACTCCCCTCCCCAGATGGGTGCTCTGTAAGTTTTAAAGCACTATAGAAATGCTAGCTACTTAATAGTTAAAAACTAAAACCCTCCAAGAATTTACAACCTCTTTTGTTTACATAATATGAATATCCACATCTAAGACTTCCTGTTTTTCTTTCTCATTGAGTCTCTGTGGATTTGTGTATATGTTCAAAATTTTATTCCTGAGAGCTTCTTGGGTTAGCTTCCTCAGTAGAATTTTAAATTATAGATTCTGATTATATTTTTTTTGAATTCTTGAAATCTGTTCTCCTCAATCTAGTATGTATCATAATAGACCATGCTTTTCTTCCCACTTCTAACATAGTTTCTCTTGTTTCTATTTAAGCAAACTATTTCTTCTTGTTAGAAATTATATATCCAGTCTAAGAATTCCCTTACCTGGTTTTGTCCACCTTTTGAAGAGTTAAAATAATTATTAAGGTAAAATAATTGTTTTTGACTGAGAAAGTGCCATCAGTTAGATGATTAAGTCTTTAACTACTATTATATCATGTCTCCCTGAAAGATTTGAAAACTATTGTCTGAATTCATCATCCATTTTCTCCTCTTTCTTCCTTTTTGAAAAGACTTCAGAGGGTCATGTTTTGACTTATGTATGAATTGAATTTAACTTAGGCAGAGTTGTATAGAGTCATCAACTTCACTCTCTCTTCCAGTAATCCAACTCCAGTGGCAAGGCAAAAATCAGGATGACTGGCAATACACTGGGTTGTGTATGACCTCAAGCATCTTCAATGCTTAATCCTTCTCTTAAGCACTCCATAAAAATTATTCTCATTTTCCCATTCTGCCATGCCTTAAGTGTGAAGTCTTCACCTGCTTGTAGCAGATACTCCCTTTAACTCACTGAGGCTTTAAAATTCCTTTGTTACTCTCAACCTGGTTTAGCCAGTCTGCCAAGACAATTTAGTGTATTGTGACTTCTGTGAATGGTAGAGATTTTTGGAACCACAGGAGAGAATTTAAGTACCAAGGAGACACCAAAATTGGATCAACAGATCTTTTATCTTTTGATAAAAGGAGCAAGACCTCATCTCAGCAGTGCTAGTCCTCCTGTTTCTATTTTTTTTTCTATTAATTTTCATTCAAATATTCCACACCATGTTTTCCATTCTTCAAGTTGGTGAATTTCCTCACATAACATATAATTCTATACCTCCTGTACAATGATGTTCCATCACTCCTTTGATCAAATATTTTTTCTTATAATAAGATATAATCTTTCATAGCCATATTCCAATCACATAATTACTAAGTCAGTATTATAGAAATCTGTAAGATCTATTTTATCTACTTGTATTAAAATTTTCACTTCACTTTGCTTATCACTTACTTTGACAATTTGAGTACGTCCTTTTCATATGGGTTTTATATGAGTTTATATGGTTTTTCTATGTTTGATGCATGGTTTTTTGAGTATTTAATAACTAACAATTAGGTAGTGTTTTAAAATTCAAAAAGCATTTTGTAAATTTATCCTCACATCAACCCCTTTGACACAGGTACTATTAACTCCATTTTACATATGAGTAAACTGAGGAAGTCAGCATTTAAATGTTTTGTCTGTGTTAATGTAAGTCTGGGAAGATATTTAAACTCTGGTCTTCCTGGCTCCAGATTCAACATTATATTCATTTTACCATTTAGTTGCCACTGTTAATCTTCTGTTCTCTTTGTATTGCACCTGCTACTTTCTGTGGTATCTATCTTGACAAATAAATATTTTGGCATTCTCTCCTTTCCCCTCCATTTTAATTTTAAATTCCTATTCCTGAAATTTGCAGATCTTTAAAGAAATAAGTTCTTACCAATATTTATTAGATGTGTTCTATCTTTGGCCAAGAGCCTATACTAATAGGTCTAATATTATCTCAATCAAAGGGACAGAAATCCATATCTCAGAATCAGATATGGTATTTTAATGAACTATAAACTGCCCTAATCTGTCTTTCTCTTTTGAAGCTACTATCTTTAATCAATAGAAGTGATAAAAATATCCCCTAATAAAAGACTTAAAAGAATATGTTTGTTTGGGGATGTTGTTTCCACAGAGTTTGCCAGTATTGGATCAGTCAGCCTGACTTTGGTACCAGCACAACTCAGACTGGACTATTTTGAAATTATGATGAAAAATACAGAAGGAGGAAACTAAGAAAAATAGGGGAATGGTGAGAAGAGGGAACAGAGAAGAAAGGTCAGTAGAGGTAGGAAAGAACAGACAGAGGTAAATACAGATGGTTATTCACAGCTAAAGAAGCCTTAAATACTCAGAAAGCAAGAAAGTTGCATTTGATGAATTAATTGGAATAATCATAACTGTATAATTATATATGTATGTGTGTACATAGATATTTATGTATCACATATATGTGTCTTGAATTCAGTCTTTCTGCTTAATTATCTATTTCCTAATAATAATTTTCTCTCATTCTCTCAGTTCCTAACTGTCAGAGAAAATGGAGAAATATAAAAAATTTCTCATAGCCAACTCCTTCCCTGCTTTGCAGATATTCTTCAAAGTCAACTGGGAAACATACTTTTCTTGAAACAGTGATAAAACCTCATGCTCAAAGTTACAGGTCTTGGTATATTTATCTACTTGTATGAGTTAACTATGTGGTTGAGGAGGTATTGAGAAAGTTAAGTCTATACTTTTCTACCTTGCCCCTGAGGGGTATAAAAACCTAAGAAGGGGAGAATGGGGGGAGGGGAGATTTTGAATTGTTCAGCACTTGGGGTAGGTTTCATCTGATTATCACAGATTCTGATTATTTGCTGCCAATCTAGTTATCTTGCAATAAAAGAAAAGTAAGATTACTCTAGCATGACCTAATAGAGATAGTTTTCTCTCTCTGTGATCACTCCTTCCCTTTCTAGATGTTCATTAACCATCCCTTAATAATATATTCTAGAATATAAGTTCAGTCAGTAAGGTAGTCTACCAATTTTAAGCACTTCCTAAAGGATCAATACTATACTAAACTCATTAGTCTATAGTTTGTTTGAAGAAAACATTCTCCTCCTTTTATTGAAACTGAAGCATTTGCCCTTCTCTTGTCTTCAGTTATTTCTCTGTTCTTTATGATCTTTCAGACATTACCAGCAATAGCTATGATTGTATTTTGTCTGAGAATTAATATTCAGTTGAATAATAAAGTTATAAGATACTTTAGAGTTCACTTAACTCACAACCAAAAAATAAATTCTGTCTACAACATCCCCAGTAAGAGAGTAATCAACCTCTACATGAAGCCTTCTACTTTAAGAGACTGCACTCTTCCCTAAAGCTGCCATTTATAAACAACTTTGTTAAGATTTTCCTTGTAACATCCTGAAAATTGACTTAAGGTTAATTTTCATTCATTAATCCTGGCTTACTTAGATTAATTATATCCCATGAGCAAATCAATATGTTAACAATTTGGAGCATCATTCTGAGGTCAAAAAGGGTCTAATCTTTTATCCATATATTTGAAAAAGATTCATTTTTGTATTCTCTCTCTCAAGAATATATGTATAAATACACACATATTTTGTACAAACATGTGTGTGAACATGTATGTGTCCAGGGATAAGGATAGTGACAGATAAACTTGTGATTTCACAGGTAGAAAGAACTCCTGGATATACCTGCTATCAGAAAAGGTTAAATTAAATGCCTAGACTCACGCAAAATGAAAAGCAAGATTTCTTGGTTTCTCCAGATCTTTTTCTACATATATTTTGTTTTTTTCCTGCCAACTCAATGGATTTACAATTCATACCTCAGCCAATACTGAGGCTATAATAATCCCTCTCTCAAGCTCAGCTCCAAGGCATTTCTCATTTGGGAAGCCTGAAATGATTTTTTCCAAGTCCTCACTGTTTTCTTTTCTTCTTCTTTTTAAATAAAAATGACTTCCATTTTATACTTGCTTGTCATTCTGTTTTGTTTGTCGCTGGAAACTTCCAATTCCTTGCTGGGCACCTTTTGGAGAGGGGACTGAAATTCTATGCTCACCGTTGAGAGATAAAGCAATGAGATCTCTTGAAGAGGAGAATATTTTCAACAAGGAAAAAATGGGCTCTACAGTAAAGTCAAACATCAAGGGGTTAGGGCCAACTAGGTGGTGCAGTAGATAGAGCATCAGCCCTGAAGTCAGGAGGACCTGAGTTCAAATCTGGTCTCAGACACTTAACATTTCCTAGCTGTGTGACTCTGGACAAAGTCACTTAACTCCCAATTGCCTCAGCATAAATAAATAAACAAAAAAAAAA
>JAJPUD010009987.1:44856-67620 GCA_023553655.1 Myrmecobius fasciatus | reverse complement strand
TTATGGAATATTATTGTTCTGTAAGAAATGACCAGCAAGATGATTTCAGAGAGGCCTGGAGAGACTTACATGAACTGATGCTGAGTGAAATGAGCAGAACCAGGAGATCATTATACACGGCAACAACAGTACTATATGACAATTAATTCTGATGGACATGGCTCTCTTCAACAATGATATGTTTCAAACCACCTCCAATTGTTCACTGAAGAAAGCCATATACACCCAGAGAGAGGGATGTGAAATGTGGACCACAACATAACATTCTCATACTCCTTGATTGATGTTTGCTTACATTGTGTTTCCTTTATCTGATATATCGTTTGTGTAGATAAGATTTTTCTTGCACAACAATGATAAGTTTGGAAATATGTATACATATATTCGATTTGCCAATATTTTAACATAATTAACATGTAGTGGATATCCTGCCATCTAGGGAAGGGGTGGGGAAGTTGGGGGGAAAAATTTGTAACAGAAAGCTATGTAAGGGTTATTGTTGAAGAATTACCCACACATATGTTATGCAAATAAAATAAAATTTAAAAAAAAAAGAGTTTATTATCTTTATTAATATCACTGTAATGCATCATAGTGCACTCAAGCCTAATTCAGTCCCTATCTGAAGACATATCTTTCATAGTAGTTAAAGAAGTAAAGATAAGGTCTTTGTCCATTAGCAGGCTAGAGACAATAGTGACAATAACTCTCACTCTATTTTACTAAAGCTAAGTAGCTAATGAACTGAAAAGAAGATCAAGAAATATATTTCACTTAAAGACAATACGTCCCTTCCCCCTACAAAAAAATACTTCCATTTCTAATCAGCCTTCTAAAAGTAAATGTACATTGGTAATTAGCAATTGGTTCTGTTACTTACAAAGCACAATCAACTTTGGGTATATATTACATAATTGAAAAATATTCCATATTATATAGAATCCATATATGGATTCTACACAATAATGTTGAAAAACAAAGCATTATAAAAAGTTCTCTCCAATTAGATATAAATATAAAGGACCACACATTGGAGATCTGGGAAACATCTTTTTATGCAGCCAGAGATTCATGAAGGCCATGTGCCATGTATTTGACTACTTTTGAGGCAAAACATTTCTGAAGAGCTCTTTAATGAAGTTCCCAGAGTCAGTCTGAAGGAATCCTAATGCAACTAATCACTTCCTATCTTCCTCTGAACCACTTATTAATTAACATGTTAATGCTCTGTTTGATTTCTTAGATTTAGTTTGAGAGACAGTAAAACAGCTATTTTCAAATTAAATTAAATTGAGTTGTGAGAAGATTTTCAACCGATAAAGAACATTTTGTACTCTACTAATTCCAGTACTCATTAAGGTTTAAAAAAAAAAGAGAGAGAGAACTTTAAATGAAAATGTTGATATTATTGTGAGCAAAATGTATTTCTGAATACTTTGCTGGTATGGCATTAACAATTGAAAGTTTTAGTGCTCACAGATGGAGAAAATTGTCCTCAGGTTACTGTAAATTTCACCAAAAAGCATCTATCTGAGCTGTTAACAAAATAGCAAGATTAATAAACACAAATTTATTTTGTAGTAATAGAATAAAAATATACTGTTAAAAAATTCTAGGACATTTTTCAGGTTGGGCAGCTCCTGACATGGGAACTTTCTCCCCAGTGAAAATGGCAACCCCCATATAACTTACAGTACTATAAATAAGTCGTAAGGAATTCCATGAGGAACATAAGAGTTAAACAACTTGCCCAAGGTCATAGAGTCCTAAAATGTAAGAATCCAGATTTGATCCAAAATCATCTTGATTCCCAAGTTTAATTTTGTCATCTTTGTTACATTGCCTTTATGGAATTAATAAAGTTATCTGTTATCTATAGTCTATATTAATGATCTTCTCTGCTGCCATATCATCATAGATGAAATCTATAGTTTCTGACTTTTAATTTTATTTCTTCTTTTTACTTTATTCTAATAATTAGAATGATTCACATTCTCATAATTTATGCTAGAAAATATACAAATTACATTTAATAACAAAAATATGCATGTATTTTATATGTACATATATGTATATACATGTATGTATGTGTGTATATATATACAATTATTCTGAATTTTCACTGATTACATGAAGAACTATTAAGTGTGTTGATGATCTGGAGAAGATATAAAACATATACAGGAGTCAGAAGGGACCTTATAGATGATGTATTCCAACATCTTAATTTTACAGATGTGGAAATTGATGTTTGCTCAAGTTTCTTAGCAGTGTCAGTATTCAAACTACAGACTCCAAATCTAGTATGGTTTCTATTTCAGTATAATTACCTCCTCACTTTTGATGCAGTAATGGTTAGATATTTAGATTCAGCCAGGAAATTCAAGGACTTGCTATTTAATGTTGCTTGTCTCTTAGTGACACTGATTAATTTGTAAGTTTAAAATGACTGTTGCAAATTTGACAGATACTTGGAAAACAATACCTTAACCCTGTATTATAGTTTTTTGTGTGGATTTGGGCTTCTTGACCTCTTTTTTTTTTTTTTTTTTTTTTTTAATACTATATCCATAAAACAGAGTCTGGTAGGACATCCAATTATTTAAATTTACTTCTACTTTGTTTGATTATGAGGCTGCCTAGCAGCAGAATGAGTAAACATCTTCTATTGTTATATTAGTGTCTTTAACTACTCATCGCATTTCCCTAGTGCATCTTTGCACTTACCATTTTCCTCCTGATTTTCAAATTTCTGCTGACACTGAGCTGTTCTATGATATCAGTCTTGCAGAGCATAGTTATCTCACTATAGGATCTCCTAAATGACTGTCTCACAATCATTAATAACATTTGTCATCCACCAAGAAATGTTTCCTGGAGACAGTGAAGATATTATACCAGATTCTAGATAGCTTTTTTTCAGTTTTAATCATGATGGTCAAAAAAAAAAAAAAACTGGACAAATAAAAATATGCTCTTTATCCAATCTATTTTTGTTCCTTTGATCATGGGAAATGAACCTATATTTATTCATTCAGTAAATTTTGATTATCTTTTATGTACTATACTATATTTGGCACTTGAAAAGAAGATAAAACTTACTCTAAAACAAAATTCCTGATGTCATGGAATTTATAGGATAGTGCAATGATACATACAGAGAAACACACACACATATACACTTCACACACATTATATACATTATATACATATATTACACATATATGCATATACATTATATATATATATGTATATACACACACATATACCTGTCTATAAGGCCTGGTGTCAAAGTGGAATTAGAGGGGTACAGAGTACTAGGGTAATCCACAGGTTGGAGCAATTAGTCATAACTACAGTAATCAGAAAAGGTTTCCAAAAATAGAAGACATTTTTACCTGGGGTTTGAAGGTAGGTTAAATTAAAAATATTAAATTAAATTTAAAATGCTAAGCTAGAGTAAAATAATGATTCAAGCAGAAAGAAAAAGGCAAAAAGATAGAGAGAAGAATTACAGGTTGTATTTAGCATACATTTAATAGTTCTACAGGAATAGAACATTGTATATCTGCACCAGAACAGTGGAAGAGGAAAAAATGCTTTAAAAATAGATGGGGTGGGGAAAATTTTACACTTTTCTGATAGGTACTAACTTTCATGGAAGGTTTTGAAGCTAGCTGGAAAGGGTAACATCAACACTGTATTTGTGAAAGAATAATTTATAGAAGTAGCATCAACTTTGACATCACTGATCATTTCATCATAAAGTAGCTTAAGATTCAGTTTGAATAGAGGAGGCCTTAAGCAAAATTTTGCAGTGGCAAAATGTGGCTTAAAAATGATAATTCTGTCCTCACCTTACTGTTGTTGTTCCTTCTTTCATGTTCCTGTACTAGGGCATGTTTTTTCAATATATTAAAGCCACAAAGATGGCACTACGCTTTTCTTTTCCCCCATGATTCCCCTTTCCTTTGTCTAATTTATTTGTCCTTTTGAACTTCTTTCCACCTTTTAATGTTTTCCAAAGTGTGCAATTTGTGCTGTTTATTGTTAACTCAGTCTGCATTAGCATGCTGGAAAGAATTTTCCCTCGTATTCCACACTGATACTGTTTGTCTAAACCACAGAATGAGTCTAGAGAGCTATCAGAAGCCTTTACTGAGAACTTGGGTTATAGTAACTTTGAAAAAAAAGGCTTTAATATCAATATATCCTTAAATTTAAATGTATATGTAGTTACCAAATAAAAGACATTACACATTCAAAGCAAATTTAAAAGGAAAATTGAATGATGAACAGATAAAATCTCTGTATTGATGAAAATTAATATAGCATAATAACATAAAAGCTGTTAAATGTGAAATAAATGGTGTAGGTAGACAGATATGACAAGCAATCATGAAAGTCATTGTTTTCAAAATCCATCATCTGAAGTTCTTAAGAAGTAAGGCATCAATTTCTCAAATGTATATGTACTTACATATGTAGATATACTTTTTAGTGTTTGTGCATAATATAAATATTATGGATTCAGAAAATCAAGACTTCAGAATTCAATTAGTCTATCCTTACATAAAATATTAACATTATATACAACATCTCTAAGAAATGATCCTCCCCTCTCCCCCAATAGCAGACCACTTCCCATTTCTGGATAAATCTAACTGTCCTTAATTATTTGGTCTGGACTTATGGTTTCACCATCAGTGTAGGTAGCTTTCAATGAAACAGTTCCCTTTTCCTAAACAGAATCTATCCTTCCATTAATATTTATAACCAGAAGGTCACAATTAGGCTTTGAAATGAGATCATGCAGGGTCCAGGCTAGTCTTCTCTATCTACTATGCCACATTATCTCTCTTTCATCATACTGAGCTGAAACCTACTTTCTTGTGACTTCCACTCATGTTTCTAGTTCTGTTGCCTGAGAGTAAATATATTAACTTAATTCCTTTTCCACATCAAAACCCTTCCAAAATTTGAAGACAATCACCTCTCCACCAAGTTTTCTCTTCGCTAGCCTAATACCCAGAATTTTTTTAACTTTCTATGATATGATTATAAATCATGTCTCTAAACTGATCATTCTCTTCTAGATGCAAGAAAGCTTTTTAATATCTTTTTTCCCAAAGTCTGACACCCTAGACTGACCATAAAATTTTAGAAATAGACAGTCTAGGGTACAATAGAACTATTACTTCATAAAATGCCTGAATTAATGAAGTTCAAAGTTACATAGATTTTTTTTTTTATTGTGACATTACACTGCAATCATATATTAAGTTTAGAATCTGGAAATGTATTTAGGAGAAAATGGGCATAAAGGAATGAAGAGTGTGATGTGGATGACTATGGGAGATTTTCTCACTACTTACAGTCCTGGGATTACAAGCTGAATCTAAAAGAAAGTTGATGTTACTCTACCAGTTTTCTTAAAGAAATAAATAAGTAAAGGAGCACAATGTATCTTAGCTGGACCTGGAAAAGAACTAATCAATGAGAAAGAGAGCTCAGGAGGCCAGGAAATAAGGATCAAGAACAGTCTTTTGGTTTTTCGCTCTGTCATGTCATCCTTGATGTGACTTGTAATGTTCTTGAGTATCTATTTCAATATGGCCCTTTCTGCCCTGATCTTTCTGTAACATTTAGTGGGCTCCAGAATTAGAAAAACAAAAGCAAAACCAAAATGTATTATTGGAACCCAAAGCTGACTGAATCAAACTAAAAGTTTCTTCCAGGTCTACTAGAAAGAGTTACCTTATAATGGACATCATCAGAAACAAATAAAAAGTCCTTTAAAACCTCTAGATCTTTTTTATGCTGTTTGTACCCATCTGTTATTTCCCTCCTCCAAACTGTACCCTTACAGTTTTATTTGTTTGTTTTGGTTTTTAACCCAAGTAGAAAACCATTAGGGGTAGATAGGTGAAGCAGTGGAATAGAGTTACAAGCCTGGACTCAGGAATACTCATCTTGCTGAGTTCATATGTAACCTCAGACACTTATTAGCTATGTGACCCTGGCCAAGTCACTTATTCTTTTTTTTTTTTAATTTTATTTTATTTGCATAACATATGTGTGGGTAATTCTTCAACAATAACCCTTACATAGCTTTCCGTTACAAATTTTTCCCCCCAACTTCCCCACCCCTTCCCTAGATGGCAGGATATCCACTACATGTTAATTATGTTAAAATATTGGCAAATCGAATATATGTATACATATTTCCAAACTTATCATTGTTGTGCGAGAAAAATCTTATCTATAGTAGGAATATAGTTCTCAAGAGATTTCCTTTTTACCTTTTTATGTTTCTCTCGAGTTCTCTATTTGGAGGTCAAATTTTTTGTTCAGATCAGGTCTTTTCATTAGAAATAGGTGAAATTCTCCTGTATCATTGAATGACCATCTTCTTCCCTGGAAGATGATGCTCATTCTAGCTGGATAACTTATTCTTGGCTGTAATCCAAGTTCTTTTGCCTTTCGGAATATCTGGTTCCAGGCCCTTCGATCCTTCAATGTGGAAGCTGACAGATCCTGTGTAATTCTAATGACAGTTCCTCGGTATTTGAACTGTTTCTTTCTAGCTGCTTGCAATATCTTTTCCTTGGTGCGATAGTCCTGAAGTTTGGCCACGATATTCCTTGGGGTTTTAATTTTGGGGTCTCTTTCTGGAGGTGATCGGTGAATTCTTTCAATGCCAATTTTGCCTTCTGATTCTAAAACATCAGGGCAATTCTCTTTCATGATTTCCTGGAAGATAGCATCCAGGTTCTTTTTTTCATCGTGGCTTTCAGGGAGTCCGATAATCCTTAAATTGTCTCTCCTGGATCTGTTTTCCAAGTCAGTTGTTTTTCCTAGGAGATATTTCATATTTTCTTCTATTTTTTCATTTTTTTGTTTTTGTTTAACTGATTCTTGAAGTCTTATTGAGTCATTTACTTCTATTTGTTCAATTTTAATTTTTAAAGTATTATTTCCTTCAGTTATCTTTTTTAGCTCCTTTTGTAGCTGGCCAATTGAATTTCTTGATTCAATGCATTCTTTTTCCATTTTGCCAGCTTTATTTTTCAGTGAATTGTTGTCTTTTTCCAATTCACCAATTTTGTTTTTCAGTGAATTGTTGTCTTTTTCCGATTCACCAATTTTGATTTTCAGTTCACCATTTTTATTTTCCAGTGAATTGGTGATTTTTTCCAATTCACCAATTTTGTTTTTCAGTAAACTGTTTTCTTTTTCCAATTCACCAGTCCTATTTTCCAGTTTTTGATATTTCTGTTGCCCTGATCTCAATTTATTTCCCCATTCTTCTTCTAGCTCTCTTTTGAGATTCTTAATGCAATCATCCAGGTAAGCCTTCTGAAAGGGAGACCAACTTAAGTCTGCCTTTGTGGCTTCATCTGGGATTGTTTTCATAATGTCAGGATCTGGGGACTGTTCTATTTTTTCTCCGTAAAAGCTTTCTATGGTGAGAGCTCTCTTCTGCTTCTTGCTCATGATTTAAAGTTGGGATATTGGTCAAAACCAGAGAAAACTGCAACGATTTGTATTTGCCCTGGGGCAGTTTGCCGAGTTGACTTCCGGTCTGAGGCTGGTCGGGCTAGATTCGCACTAGGACCACGTTTTCAGCTGGTCTGGATCCACCCTTTTCCAAAGGCAGATCTGCCAAAGCACCTGCCCGCAAGCAGAGCAAAGTGGCTCAGGCGTCTCCCAGGGGCTTCCTGGGTGCCCAAAATCCGCCCCTCTATCGCAGCCCTGACTTCCGCCCCGGCTGGAGTCTGATTGCGACCAGCGGCTGATTTCCCCTGAGGCTAACCTTCTCCGGAGTTCTTTCACTGTAGATCTTTGATAGAAGTCCGTTGTAGTCCGAATGCTTGGAGTTGCTCTCACTTAGAAACCAGTTGGAAGGCTTACTTTATCTGAGTTTGAGGGAATGTCCCGGGAGTTCACAGAGAAAGCTGTCCGCAGTTCGCCATCTTGGCTCCGCCCCAAGTCACTTATTCTTGATTGCCTCAGTTTCCTGATCTATAAAATGATCTAGAAAAGGAAACGCTAAACTATTCCAACATCTTCCTTAAGAAAATTCCAAATGGGGTCATGAAGAGTCAACAACAACTGAAATGAGTCAACAACAATAATAAACAACAATAATAATCATTATAGACTACTTATCTACCACTAATGTTTCTAAACTGGTGTGGTGTATTCTGCAGAAATAAACAAAGTTTATTTTATCATTTATCATTATATCATTATATATATATATATATATATATATATCATTATAAAAATAAAGGATACAAAATTTTATGGGGGGAGGGGTGTCAGAAGCCAGATTTTAACTCAGATCCTCTTGACTTCCAGGCCAATGCTCTATCCTTTGAACCATCTAGCTGCCTCATACATGTATCATTGCAGGACAAAAAATTCATGAATCATTAAAACATTTATGGCTTTATTTTAAATAAACTACTCTTTCTCTGGGGATGTTAGAACAATTATTTTTACAATTGCTAGAAATTCATTTGAAGGCCAGGAAAAGGGACAACACTGGACACTAGTTTGTGGAGAGGCAATGAAGGAAATATCAAAGTATATATGCAATAAAAATAACTATAATAATACTTTTTTGGGGGGGCAGCTAGGTGGCACAATGGATAGAGCACCAGCTCTGAAGGAAAGAGAACCTGAGTTCAAAACTGGTCTCAGACACTTAATACTTCCTAGCTGTGTGATCCTGGGCAAGTTACTTAACCCCAATTGCCTCAGCAAAATAATAATAATACTTTTTTGGCATATTGCTAATGGAATTAACCCAAATATTAACAGTGAGAGTTTGCGATTACTTTGGCATGGCTATTGAGTTACTTAAAAGATTAAGGATTGGAGAGTTCAGAGGGACAGAGTTAAGATAGCAGAGAGTAGACAGGATTTGGAGCATATCCTAGCTTCCCTCAAATCAACCCCTAATAAAGGCTCTGAATTGGTATTAGAGTAACACAATCCAGAAATATCTGGAGTAACAAATTTCCAGCAGAAGATATTTTGGGAGAATTTCAGAAAAATCTGTTTTAATCAGGTGCAAGAAGATGCGAAGAGAGAAGGAGGGGAGGTAGCTCACTCGAAGCACAGTTCAGGGATCCAGGTGGAGAGGCCTTCATGAAAGAGGGAAATCTACTGGCAGGCTCTTAGCTGAAATACAACAGTACTTGGTTCCTTTGTCCTGATTCAAAAGGCAGGAGATCAGCAGACTAGCTGTGAGACCTCCAACACAACTACAGAAGGAAAATAATGAGTCCCTGAACCCCAAAATAACTTGGGGCTTGGCCACATCCATTCAGCATGGGAAGGTAAACAGTAGGATTGGCCTCAGTAAAGCATGAAGCTGCTGCCTCCTATAGAGGAAGCTTGGGACAATCTCTCCTTTGCCTTAAGAGCAGACCTCATCTTTTGAAAATTAGCAAGAAAGCAAAAAGAGCTCTGACTATAGATAACTTTTATAGAGACAGGGAAGAACAGGCATCAAACTCTGGGGATGACACTAAAGGCAAAACATCTCCAGATGAATTTTCAAAGGCTGATATGAGTTGGTCCCCATCTCACAAAACTCTCTTGGAAGAATTCAACAAGGATCTTAAAAGAAAGTTAGAAGAAAAATGGGGAAAAGAAATGAGAACTTTGTAGGACAGTTTGGAAAAGGAAACAGAAATTATCTGAAGAAAACTCCTCGAAAAATAGTTTTAGCTAAATTTAAAAAAAATGTAATTCTTAAAAAATATATTTTATGAAATAGAAAAAGAAAACAACTTGAAAAACAGAATATGTGAAATGGAAAAAAAAAGTTCAATGAACAAAACAACTTATTTAAAAGTTGAATTGGCCAAATGCAAAAGGAGATTAAAAAGTTAGTTAAAGGAAATAATACATTAAAAATTGAATACATGGAAGGGAATGACTCAGTGGGACATCAAGAATTATTCAAACAAAACCAAAAAATAAAAACAATAGAAGAAAATGTAAAACACCTCATCAGAAAAACAATTGACCTGGAAAATAGATCCAAGACAGACAATTTAAGATTATTGGACTACCTGAAAACCATGATGGAAAAAACGAGCCTAGATAACATCTTTCAAGAAATCATCAAGGGAAACTGCTGGGATGTTTCAAAACAAATGTGTTAAATAGGTAGTGAAGGAATTTACCAATCACCTACTGGAAGAGACACCAAAATGAAAACTCCAAGAAATATCATAGCAAAATTTCACAATTATCAGATCAAGGAGAAAATACTGCAAGCAGCCAGAAAGAAACAATTCAAATATTAAGGAGCCACAATCAGTATTACCCAGGATTTAGTAGGTTCCACTATAAAGGATTGAAGGGCCTGGATATAATATTCCAAAAGCAAAGGAGCTTGTACTGCAGCCATGAAACATCTATCCAGTAAATTTAAGCATTATTTTTCAGGGAAAATAGATGGATATTCAAGGAAATTGGAGAATATATTTATTTTTGATGAAAAGAACAGATCTGAACAGAAAATTTCATCTTCAATTATAAATCTCAACAGAAGCATTAAATGGTAAAAAGTAAAGAAAAATGATGTTTTTAAATGTTAAAAAGCTTACATCCCTGTATGTGAAGATATGTTTAACTCTTGAGAACCTCAACTTTATTAGAAGTATACTTAGCGGGTTTAGGTATAACTTCACTTTATTGTGTTAAAAAAAAATCTAGGAATGGAAAAGTGATTGAACTCATAAAAGAGGAAAGAGGAGGTAAATTGGAGAATTTATATCACATAAAGAGACAAAAAAGACCTATTACAATTGAGTGAAAGAATGGAGAGGATGATCACTGTGAAAACCTTAATCTCATTGGATTTAACTCAAAGAGAGAATATAAGACATATTTAGTTTCATAGAAAAACTTTTTCTCATCCTATAAGGAAGTAGGAGGAGAAAAGGGAAAGGAAAGGGAGAGGCTAACAAAAGGGAGAATAGAAGTAGAAGGGAAAGGTATAAGAAAGGGGAAGGCTGTAAAAGGAGAGAGTGTTTTGAGGAAGGTGGTGGTCAAAAGCAAACACTAGAGAGGAAGGAAAGGGAGAAAGGAGAAAGAAAAGTCTAACTTGGGGAAAATGAGATGGTGGGAAATACAGAGTTAGAAATTTTAATTGTGAGTGTGAATAGAATGAACTCTCCCATAAAATGGATAGGGGACTGTATTAAAAGCAAAAATTCTAACAAAAATGTTATTTATAAGAAACTCATTTAAAACAGAGTGATTCATATAAAATAAAGGAAAAAGGCTGGAACAGAATCTATTATGCTTCAGCTGAAGTAAAAAAAGCAATCCTGATTTTAGATCAAGCAAAAGCAAAATAGATCTAATTAAAAGAAATAAGAAAGCAAATTGCTCTACCAAGTGGTAGAGCATCCAAATTCCTAGAGGAGAGGTTAATAGAGCTGCAAGAAAAAATAAACAAAAAAAATATATTAGTGGGGAATCTGAACCTCCTTGTTCTATTAGAACTACATACATTGAACCACAAAATAAATAAGAAAAAAGTTAAGGAGCTAAATAGAATTTTAGGAAAGTTAGGTAGGACAGACTTTTGAAGAAAATTGAATGGGAAGAGAAAGGAATAAACTTTTTTCTCAGTGGTATTTGGAGTCTACACTGTAACTGAGAACATATTAGGGCATAAAACCTCACAATCAAATGGAGAAAGGCAGAAATAGTAAATGCATCTTTTTCAGATCATGATGAAATAAAAATTGCATGTAATAAAGGACCAGGGAAAATAGTCCAAACATTAATTAGAAATTACATAATCTAATCCTAAAGAATGAATGAGTGGAACAACAAATCAAAGACACAATTGATAATTTCATCCAAGAGAATGACTGATGAAACAACATATCAAGATATATAGGATGCTGCCAAAGTAGTTCTCAGGGAAAATGTTATATCTTTAGATACTTACTTGCATAAAATAGAGAAAGAGAAGATCAACGAATTGGGCATGCAACTAAAAAAGCTTGAAAAGGACAAATGACAAAGCCCCAAGTAAAATTTGAAATTGTGAAAATAAAAGGAAAGATTAATAAAATTGAAAGTAAGAAAATTATTGAACTAATAAACAAAACTTTGAGTTGTTTGTATTAAAACACACCAATAAAATAAAAAAAAAACTTTTAGTTAATTTGATTAGAAAAAAGGAAAGAAAAAAATCAAATTGCTGGCATTAAAAATGAACTTTCCAGTGAAGAGGAAATTAGAGTGAACAATTAGGAGCTATTTTGCCCAACTGTATGTCAACAAATCTGATAATCTAAATAAATAGAAATAGAATATTCAGGTCACTATTACATTGTTGGTGGAGTTGTGAAATGATTCAACTACTCTGTAGAGCAACATGGGCCTATGTCCCAAGGAGATCATAAAAAAGGGAAAAGGATCCATCTGTATAAAAATGTTTGTAGCAGCCCTTTTCGTAGTGGCAAGAATCTGGAAACTGAGTGGTTGCACATCAGTTGGAGAGTGACTTACTGTTATATGAATGTTATGACATATTATTGTTCTATAAGAAACGTAGGATGATTTCAGAGAAGCCTGGAGAGACTTGCACGAACTAATGCTGAGTGAAGTGAGCAGAACTAGGAAAACATTGTACACAAAACACCAGTATTTTATGATGATCAATTCTGATATACATGGTTCTTTTCAAAGACAAGGTGATATATTCCAATGGTCTTGTGATGGAGAGAGCCATTTACACACAGAGAGAGGACTGTGGGAACTGAGTGTGAAACACAACATAGTATTTTCATTTTTTATTGTTGTTTGCTTGCATTTTGTTTTCTTTCTCATTTTTTTCCTTTTCGATCTGATTTTCCTTGTGCAGCATAATAAATGTGAAAATATATAGAACAATTGCATATATTTAACATATATTTGATTACTTGTCATCTAGAGAAGGGGTGAGAGAAGCAAAGAAAAAAAAACAATTTGGAACAATAGGTTCTGCAAGGATGAATATTGAAAATTATCTATGCTTATGTTTTGAAAATTAAAAAAAAGTTTTTAAAAAGGAAAATAGTCTATATGAACAAATAACATTGATAGTATTTCTCTTCTCAGGCATAAAATATTGGAAACTGAAGGAATGGCCATCAATTTGGGGTGGCTTAATAAACTGTCATGTGTGTTTATGATGGGATATTATTGTTCTATGTGAAATGATGAATAGGATGTGCTCAAAAATACAACAGCAACAGCAACAGTAATCTGGAAAATCTTCCAGTAACTTGAGCAAAATGAAATGTACCATGTACAGAGTAATAGCAAAATTCTGTGATGACTAGCTGTAAATGACTATTCTCAGCAATAAAATCTTTCAGGATTTACTCTGAAGGACTTAAAATAAAAAATCTTATCCATAACCAAAGAAGGAACTAATTATGTCTTGAATACAGATTGAAGAATGCTCTCTTTAAAAAAAAAAATAGTAGTTGATAAGTGAAATAGGTTAGGTTCACAAGACAGAATAGTTAATGACTATAGTAATCTAATGTTTGATAAACTCAAAGACCCTAGCTTCTGGAATAAGAAGTTACTATATGACCAAATTGCTGGGAAAATTGGAAATTAGTATGGCAGATACTAGGCATTGACCCATACCTAACACCTTATACCAAGATAAGGATGAAATGGTTCATGATTTGAACATAAAGATTGCTACTATAAGCAAATTAGAAGAACAAAGGATAATCTACCTCTCAGATCTGTGGGTAAAGAAGGAATTTGTTGCCAAAGAAGAACAAGAGTACATTTTGGAATACAAAATAAATAATTTTGATTATATTAAGTTAAAAAGTTATTGTACAAACAACTAATATGCAGACAAGATTAGAAGGGAAGTAGTAAACTAGGAAAGCATTTATACATGCAAGGGTTCTGATAAAGCCTTATTTCTAAGTAGAAAATATAGAAAATTGATTCAAATTTATAAGAATTCAAGCCATTCTTCAGTTTATAAGTGGTCAAAGGATATGAACACATAATTTTACTTTATTTTATTTATTTATTTTTTTGCTGAGGCAATTGAGGTTAAGTGACTTGCCCAGGGTCACACAGCTAGGGAATGTTAAGTGTCTGAGATCAGATTTGAACTCAGGTCCTCCTGACTTCAGGGCTGGTGCTCTATCCGCTGTGCCACCTAGTTGCTCCTGAACCCATAATTTTAGATGAAGAAATTAAAAGGGGAGCATATGAAAAAATGCTTTACATCTCGATTGAGCAGAGAAGTGCAAATTAAGACAACTCTTTAGATACCACTTCATATCTCTATTGGCTAAGGTGACAGGAAAAGGCAATGATGAATGTTGGAAGGGATGTGGGAAAACACCTAGGCATTGTTGGTGGAGTTGTAAACTAATCTAACCATTCTGGAGAGTAATATAAAGTTATGCCCAAAAGGCTATCAAACTGTGCATATCCTTTGATCCAGCAGTGTCTCTACTGGGCCTGTATACCAAAGAGGTCATAAGATAGGGAAAGGGATCTACATGTGAAAACATGTTTGTATCAGCCTTTTTTATACTGGCAAGGACCTGGAAACTAAGTGGATGTCCATCAGTTGAAGAATGGATAAATATGAATGTCATGGAATATTACTGTTCTATAAAAAACAATCAGCAGAATGATTTCAGAGAGGCCTGGAGGGACTTACATCAATTGATGCTCAGTGAAGTGAATAGAACCAAGAAAACACTACACAGCAACAACAAAATTACACAATGATCAATGCTCTTTTCAACAGCAAGATAATTCAGGACAGTTCCAATGGACTTTTAAAAGAGAGATGGAGGACTGTGGGGGACTAAGTATAGATTATAACATAGCATTTTCACTTTTTTGTTGTTTGCTTGCATTTTGTTTTCTTTCTCATTTTTTCCCTTTTTTATTTGCTTTTTCTTGTACAGCATAATTGTGGAATAGAAGGATTCTGGAGAGAGAAAAAAAAATTGGAAGACATGGTTTTGAAGGGGTGAAAGCCGGAAACTATGAATATATTTTGAAAATAAAAAGCTTAAAAAAGATCCAGATAAAATGAATGAATTTATCATTATTAATTCATAATAATATAATTTTATTAGTGCTTTAAGTTTCATAATACAATTAGCATGTATTATCTCATTTGAAGTCTAACAACAATCCTATAAGTAAGTCCTATTATAATCTCTATTTTATATGATGAGGAAACTAAGAATGAAGGAGTTAAGGGATTTGCCCATAGATACACAGCTAGTCAGTTTTGGAGGCAGAATTTGAACTCATGCCTTAATCACTATACCATATGGTAACTGTATTTTGCTATGTTTTTAAAGAATGATTCATTTTGAACAGTTTTGTTTTCTAGATAATTTACCAAGTACAAAAGAGGATTTTCTTTTATTTTTTTAATTAAAGCTTTTTATTTGTATAACATATGTATGGGTAGTTCCCCAGCATTGATCTTTACAAAACTTTCCATTACAAATTTTTCCCCTACTCCCCTCCCCTCCCCTAGATGGCAGGAAGTCCACTACATGTTAATAATGTTGAAATGCTTGAGAAGTTATGCAAGAAAAATCCTATCTACAAGAAAAAAAAGAAAATCAGAGAAAGGCAACACAATGCAAGCACATATCAATAGAGATCATGAAAATGTTACGTTGTGGTCCATATTTCATATCCCTCTCTCTGGGTGTATATGGTTTTCTTCAGTAAACAGTTGGAACTGGTTTGAGACAATTTTGCATCAATATTCATTAGGGAAATTGGTCTATAGTTTTCTTTCTCTGTTTTTACCCTACCTGGTTTAGCTATCAGCACCATATCGGTCTCATAGAAGGATTCTGGCAGTATACCTTCTGTCCCTAATTTCTCAAATAGTTTGTGTAGTATTGGAATTAATTGTTCTTTGAATGTTTGGTAGAATTCACTTGTAAATCCATCTGGCCCTGGAGATTTTTTCTTAGGGAGTTGGTTAATGGCTTGTTCTATTTCGTTTTCTGATATGAGGCTATTTAAATAATTTATATCCTCTTCTGTTAACCTCGGCAATCTATATTTTTGTAGAATTTCCAATTTGGTATTTAATTGAGGGTTTTTAATTTCTTCTTTTTCTAGTTTTATTTTTTTAATAATAAGCCCAATTTCTTGATGTTTTCTTTCTCTATTTTATGCAAGTAAGCATCTAGAGATATAAGAGAGATCTGGTCTTTTCATTAGAAATAGGTGAAATTCACCTATATCATTGAATGACCATCTTCTTCCCTGGAAGATAATGCTCATTCTAGCTGGATAGGTTATTCTTGGCTGTAATCCAAGTTCCTTTGCCCTTGGGAATATCTGGTTCCAGGCCCTTCGATCCTTCAATGTGGAGGCTGACAAATCGTGTGTGATTCTAATTATTGATCCTCGGTATTTGAATTGTTTCTTTCTAGCTGCTAGCAGAATCTGTTCCTTGGTGCTATAGTCCTGAAATTTAGCCACAATATTCCTTGGGGTTTTAATTTTGGGGTCTCTTTCAGCAGGTTATCGGTGAATTCTTTCAATGGTGATTTTGCCTTCTGATTCTACAATCTCAGGGCAGTTTTCTTTCAGCATTTCCTGGAAGATAGTGCTTAGATTTTTTTTCATCATGGCTTTCAGGAAGTCCAATAATCCTTAGATTGTCTCTCCTAGATCTATTTTCCAAGTCAGTTGTTTTTCTTAGGAGATATTTCATATTTTCTTCTAATTTTTCATTTTTTTTGTTTTTGTTTGACTGATTCTTGAAGTCTTATTGAGTCATTCACTTGCATTTGTTCAATTCTTATTTTTAAAGTGTTGTTTTCTTCAGTTACCTTTTTAAGCTCCTTTTGTAACTGGCCAATTGAATTTTTTTTTGTTCATTGCACTCTTTTTCCACTTCACTAATTTGATTTTTCAATAAATTGGTGTCTTTTTCATATCTCTTTTGCAGGGTATCAAATCCTTCTTGCACTGATTTCAGTTTATTTTCCCATTTATCCTCCAGCTCTCTTTTGAGATTCTTTATGCAATCTTCCAGAAAGACCTTTTGAAAAAGTGACCAGTAATGGTCCTTAATAATTTCTTCTGGAATTTTGTCTAAAGGAACCTCAGGATCTGGGATCATCCCTTCTTTTTCTCGATAAAAGCTGTCTATGGTGAGAGCTCTCTTGTGTTTCTTCATTTTTTTTTTTAGACATCGTGGATATCTCTGTAAGGTAGGGGAAAAAAACAGCAGCTGAAACTGCGGCTGAAGATCTTTGCCCTGGGGCACTTTGGCGAATTAACATAAGGTGCTGGGCCTGTGGGGGCTAGGACTAAGTCCGAATTACTCCTTAAACAAGGCAAGTCTGCCAGAACACCTGCCCCCAATCAGGGCAGAGTGTCCCGAGTGCCTCAGATAAACTCCAGGTGTTTGGAATTTGGAGTTTGGAGTTTGGAATTTCTGCTAAGATGAGCTGAGCTGAGTCCCACCCTCACTTCCAGCCTACATCAGAGTCCTTTGTTTTTCTCTCTGTTCAAGTTAGACAAACCTGATGTGAATGTCTTCAGAGATATCAGGAAGCAGTGTCCAAATATTTCTGAGTTCATTGACTTGAAGGTCAGTTCAGAAGTTTATTTTATTGTTGATTTGAGACAAGATCAGAGGAGGACGCAGAGAGTCACTTTTTCACTCCGCCATCTTGGCTCTGCCCCCCCAAAAGAGGATTTTAAAAACTATTATTTGATGGTAATTTTTCCAAAAGACATTATAGTGTATACTTAAAGCACTCCCATGGTAGCTCGTCTTGGGGTAAGACAACAGGCATTTAGGCCCTACCTATATCTCCAGGTTGCTGCACAATGAATAAGTTATGGCCTCCCTGAGCTCTAGTTTCATCACTAGGTTGTGATGAAAGTCCTTTGCAAACAACAAAACATAAATATGAATTACAAATCTTGAATACTTAAAATGATTATTTCAAAAAGTATTGGAAATGAATGTTAGCTTCTGAGTCAGAAGGTATCAGCCCCAATCCTAGTTCTGCCTCAGTGTCCAGGTATGACTTTGTACAACTTACAATGTCTCTAAATGATTCTTTGGCCCTTTTGCACTTAAAAATTAATTTCTTTGTCCTTTTGATTCCTCTTTTTCGAAGTAAAGTGTCCTTCTACATGATCTTACAGATTACCTTCAGATATAATGTTCTATGTTTCTACAGAGATGATAATTGCTTACTATACTGTTACTGCAAAGATTGAGAGATAGAGCTGAATTACATAGTTCATCTTTGTAGCAAGGTAGAAAGAAGACTGGCTTTGACATCAGAGGACCAGGGTTAAAATAATAGACTCTCAAACTGGAAGAAACTTCAGGGATCATCTATTACACCCCCAGAACTGAACAGGAATCCTATTGGCAAAATGACAATTAGTTTTCAGGCCTTTGCTTGAAGGCCTATAGCAAGAGAGAACCTAATACCTCCCAAAGTAGTAACATTTTTGTATAGTTCCAATTGTTAGGATTGCTATTTTTTTACTCTTCATCTCTGTAACTCTGCCCAAGTTCCTTTATGGATTTTAGTTTCCGATTCTGTAATCCAATCCAAATCCTAAAGATAATCCTTGCCTCAAGGAACTCATAATCCAGTGAAGGAGGTAACACATAAAAGGAGAATGTAAAGGAGAAAAGGGGGTAAAGGAACATCAGGGGTACCACATGGAGCATGTGGTTGAAACCAGGTACATTTAATAACTTTCTCTATCCATTTTAGTGAAAAACAAATTGTCCTCTAAACAGTAGTTATATACCAATCCGTACATTCATGTGAGTGCATGTGTATATATGTGTAAAAATGCAAATAATCATATAATACATATATGCATGCACATGCATGTGTATAAAATATATAAATCCATATATATATGACAGGTACATGATATAAATGTGCATATATAAGAATATAAATTGAAGATACATGCATGTATAATTTAAATTAAATTGTTTTATTTATAGATTACATTTTTTTAAATATAGATAAATATGTATGTTCCTTATTGTGCATACACATACAAACATACACACACATATATTAATATATATCACTAAACTTTAGGTCACCTTATTTTCAAACTAATTTTAATTACTAAATTTTTCTGTTTAAAATCATTTTCATAAATAACCACCCAATCTTATGAAAATCAAACTCTCCTCTATCAGACTCATGAATCATTTTCAATAGCAGGAAGCAAATTCAGGTCTTGAAATGATTTTCCTGTCACCGGTTGATAATTTATGAAGCAGACAGAGCACAGCCTAATGGTTTTCTAACCTGGGTCATCTCCTTTATATTGTGCCTGCTTTTGTTTAGCTTCTCCTCCTCCCTCCCCCCACTCCCCCCCTGCCTTTTTGCTAAATTGACAAACTGAAAACACATCAGATTCTCAGAGGAAACATGACAAGGAAAACGAGAATTGCAATGCGTCTTTGCAACACAAGGTGTCACTTTTGCATAGGCCTATGATGATATTAGCTTAGGGGGTCCATCAGGATCTATACTGTGCATAAAATACAATGAAAAGAGGGGGAAAGAGAACAAACAAAGAAATGCTACAAATCTGATGGGAATATCATAGGGGGAAATAATTCCAGTTGTTGCATTTCCATATCTTCATATGTATCAAAAATCAGAATTTGTGTCACTGTTCTTTCTTTTTATTGTTTCCATGTTTCCATGCATATATCATCCAACACACCAAACCAAAGCAAAATACACATGTACTTTTTCAAGAACATTTATTGAATTCAAGATTCTGAAGCAGAAATGGGGTACCTCTGCCAATGGGCCAAATAAGACCAGCAAAATCATTTGCAAAATGAACCACAGGTAATAATGAGCTGAAAGCTAGGTACACAATCTTCCCACTACTGGAGTTCTATATGTTGATAATTTTATACAGCCCAGGAAAATGTTACAAATATCCAAATGGCCTTTGACAGAAAAAAGGTTCCCTACTCCATTCTAAACCTATCAATTGCAATTTTTTTCCAAACAAGCTCTCAGTCTTTCTACTAGGACTTGCATATATTTATAAATAGCATTAAGAATATTTTGTCATATATCATTAACTTAGAGCTACAAGGGACCTTAAAGGTCATCTAGACAGATGCAGGAACTGAGTCCCATAAGCTCAAATATGGCCAAAGGTCACTTAGAGAGTAAGGAATAAAGCCAGGATTCAGACCCAGGACCCTTGATAACAAATCTGGCATATTTCCCATTCTCCCTCATTCTCTTCTTCCCAACTAGTCTTGAAACCTCAGTCATTTTTAGTCTCATTATTTTCTTACACATTCCTAATACTCACTGTTGGAATGTACTCTAGATAGCATTTAGTCCTTGTATTTTATAGATGACAAACAGAATTGGAAAGATTGTAATGGATTTTCCAAAGGTCACATAGATAAAAGTAACCTAGCTAAATTTCAAATCTAGGTCCACTTATGCCAAATTCTATGTTTTCTTCTTTATTTTAGGAAACCTACTTCTCTTTTAACCTTTACAACTAATCAGTTACCTCACCAAGTTGAATAAGCTTCCCAAGGATTCTTATCTTATCTATCCTTTGTTTTCCTCACCCTCTGAGACAGTTCTAGTTGAATCCCTCATTATTCCTTCACTGGATTAATTGCTCACTATTCCCCCAACATATGCAAATATTTGTTCCTACTATTTGTTTTTTCTAGAATACTCTTTACTTAGATATCCCTCTTTCTTTCTTCAAAATATTACTCATCTGCCTAACTTAAGTCACTTGATCAAATTAAATTTATGAACAATTCAAAACTTCATTGAGTTGATTTAAATGAGTTAACATCAGAAAATTATGACACATGGGAGTAGAAAAATTGGGGGTAAACCAATGCTACTTTTGCTTGTCATCAAAATTCTTCATATTTTATTTTCCCCCATATATGGTATTAGCATATTTTTTCTTAATCCTTAAATTGATTTTAATTATTCCTCCCTCCTCACCCCCCATCTTCTATCTCATCTTCAATCTTTTTTTTTTTTTTTTTTTTTCAGTCTTACTGTTATAATGGCTTTGGGATTGGGCATAGTCCTGTTATTTAATTGACATGGGGATTCCCACATGAGGAAATACGCAATTAATGTTGGTAGCACCACTACAAATTGGTTTTAGAGGTTTTCCTAGAGCACTGAAAGCACTGACTAACTAAGTCACACTGTATATGTCTTTGATGGGAATTCAACCCAAGTGTGTTCCTGGTTTGAGGGCTAGCATTCCATGTTGTATAAAACAATTGCTTCTCATGAATTCTATGTATGCTGTGTAGAATTAAAATTACAACATGGTGAGTAGGAAAAGATTAAGAGTAATAGCATCCACCTTCAGAATGTCTTAAAATAGAACAGATTTAGGTATATGAGTAGCCCAACTACTTAAAAATATTAATGTGACATGAAATATTCTTATTTTAGGTATCTGATCATAATAACAATGAAAATAGAAACTTTATCTCTCCAACTTCCACTCTAACCAATCTCTTCAATATTTCAATGGAAACAATATCTTCTTTAACCAAAAATATCCCCACAATGATGTTAGAATTCCCGGGATTTTAATTTATATCTCTATTTAGCTACATATCTATCTATCTAAAATGTGAGGGCCATCTCTAATCATGCTATATCTGGTCACTGGTCTTAGACCTGGAGGGGAAAATTAAGCAGGTGACCTTGTAAGGCTAACCCTCCCTCACTCAAATCCAATTCATTTATATGCCATGATATCATTTCTCTGATGTCACAGTACTTTTGGAGAATGAAGGACAAGCAACAGCAGCCTATATAAAATGTTTAAATGTGAAACACCCTCAACCTCCAGCCTAATCCCATTGTATTATATGTAGCATCCTTGAATACAAAGACTGGGCCATTTAAAATGTTGGAATCCTCAGTGCCTAGCACAGTGCCTTAGCCATAGTTAAGTACTGAATCAATGCTTATTGAATTTAAATTTTGAAAACCCAAGGTTGAATGAGCATACCTAATATGATTTTTCCACTGGCATCCAAATTATTTGCTTAATTTAAACCAAATGATTTGAATCACTGTTTTTATATAATGTTGAAGTTTCTATGACACCTTCAAGGTGCTCTCTGTCCCTAAGGACAGAAATGAGCAGATGGGGATGCCTCTGTTCTATTCAGCTGGGAAGCTCCTATTACAAACAACAGAGCTGGCACCTAGTTGTAGGAATACACTATGTCCTTCACGTAAAGAATTCTGTCACTTTTAATTTTGTAGCTTGTTTATTTTCTCTGTTACACAAGAACTGGGACTTGTTTTTTAGTAGCTCTGATTAAGTTTCCATTGATTTTCAAGATAGGAAATGGAACTTTTCAAATTTCCCACATGAATTTAAAACAAGTCAGATATTAACCTCAAGGTACAACATCTGCCATGACATTGACAGAATCGGCAAGCACTACCATTCCCCAAACCATCTTTGCTCACAAAGAAGATGTGTAAGCCAAATTTCAAAGCTCATAAGCACACAATAAACCATGCATTTATTTGCATGATAATTAATTTGTAGAACATTACTACTTACCTAATTTTAAGCAAATGTATTGTCAACTTCATGTGGTACTATAAAAATGTCATATGCTTTCAAAATTCATATAGTTTTTTT
>JAJPUD010009987.1:29078-44846 GCA_023553655.1 Myrmecobius fasciatus | reverse complement strand
GGCATCTTCCATCCCAGGTCAATTAGACAAATTCTGAGATATCTCTATATATCTCTCAGATTGGTTAAGATGATAGGAAAAGATAATGAGGAATATTGGAGGGGATGAGGGAAAACTGGGACACTAATACATTCTTAGTGGAATTTTGAGTGGATCCAACCATTCTAGAGAGCAATTTGGAACTATGCCCAAAGAGTTATCAAACTGTGCATGCCCTTTGATCCAACAATGTTTCTACTGAGCTTATATCCAAAAGAAGTCTTAAAGGAGGGAAAAGAACTTACATGTGCAAAAATATTTGTGGGAGTCCTTTTTGCAGTGGCAAGAAACTGGAAACTGAGTGTCTGTCCAACAGCTGGAGAATGACTGAATAAGTTATGATATATGAATATTATGGAATATTATTGTTCTGTAAGAAATGATCAGCAGGATAATTTCAGAAAGGTCTGGAGAGACTTACATGAAGTGATACTAAGTGAAATGAACAGAACTAGGAGATCATTGTACAGAGCAACAAGATTATATGATGATCAATTCTGATGGAATTATCTCTTCAACAATGAGTTGATTCAGACCAGTTCCAATGATCTTGTGATAAAGAGAGCCATCTACACCCAGAGAGAGGACTGTGGGAACTGAGTGTGGTTCACAACATAGCATTTTCACTTTTTTTGTTGTTGTTTGCTTGCATTTTATTTTCTTCCTCATTTTTTCCAGTTTGATTTGATTTTTCTTGTGCAGCAAGATAATTGTATAACTATGTATGCATTTATTGGATTTAACATATATTTCTACCACACTTAAGGCATATTGAACTACTTGCCATATAAGGGAAAAATCAGAACACAAGATTTTGCAAGAGTTAATATCCATGCATATGTTTTGAAAAATAAAAAGGTTTAATAAATAAAAATCCCCCCAAAAAGATATAGTTTTAATTAATAGACAAATTGTGAGTTTCAGAAAAATGGAGAGACTTAAGTACAAAAGAAAGTAGATGATTGATTATCCAAGATGGCGGTAAAAAACAGAATCAAAGCAGAATTTAAAAAGTATTATTTTTAAGAGATACATCTACATTTTGTTCAGGCAGGAATAACAATAACAACAACAAAAAGTCCTGATGAGGAAATATGCAGGCTTTTGGATGAATAGGATGAAGTAGAGGGAGGTAACACTGGTTTAAATAAAGTAAAATATAAAGTGAGGGCATACTGAAAGTAAGGGGTGTTATGGTGATCATGTAGGGAGTAAAAATTTGAGAAATATGTAAATAATTTAGTACACTTGTTGTAGGGTATGGTACAGATGGATGAAAACTACCATGTAACAATGAGAAGCCAATAAAATTCAAAAATTAGATTGCAAAAATTTAAAATGAATTTAATTAATAAAGTTTTATGGATTTTATATATTTATTTTTGGGGGTAGTTCTCATTAGCTCAGAAGTAGCATAGATAATCAGAATTATAATGAACAAGTCAAAGGTTTGGACAGAATTTTAGAAAGTTGAAATAGCTAGCCATGGAGTCAAAATAACTACAGAGGAAAGTGAGGGAATTTTATAATTGGTTGGAAACAAGGAAATCTGAAGGATTTAGAAAACTGGTGGAGGATCAAGCACGAGGAAATTAACTGTGGGATAGTTGTAAGGATAGGAAATAATTGCAGATAAGCAGAATATTTTCTGGACGCTTTTTGGTAAGTAATAAGACTTATTCTGACTTTCTGGGAGATGGACCTTCTTATTCTCAATATAATTGTACCTGATATGGGGTTTTCCCCTCTCTCATCAAGTAATTTGTGCCAAGAGCAAAATTCCTCATCTTACCAATGTTCATTAACATGAAATAACAACAGAATGCTTTAGTAAAATTTAGCAAAATGTTTTCCTCATAGCCTCATGTGCTAGGCAGTGCATATATTATTTTCTTAAATGTATAGAACATACCAAGACTTAGGTAGTCAAAATCATACAGCTAACAAGTAGTAAAACTCATAATTGAATCCAGATCTTTAGGTTCATTGTGCTCTTTCACTATACAATTCTGTTTCTCAAAGGTAAGTCTTAAAATATAAATGAAACAATAGATCTTCATAGATGTCTTATTGTATGCTTCAATTCCCTGTTTATGTTTCGAGGAACAATATGATTTTCCTTTCCATTCTCTTTCCTTGATAATAACCACAATAGCAAATGAGCACCAGAAACTTACAAAAGGGATAATAGCTTAAACACCAGCTTGTCTGCCTGTATCCAATTCCGTAATCTCCTGTGTGGATATATTAGATTTGTTTGTATTTTTATCTCATTACAAGTTTTTGAAAACAGGAAATTGCTTCCACTATGAGAGATCAATGTGCTCTTGACTCCAGCATTTTCAACAATAGTGGTCTCATGCAGTAGCTGGAAATAGAGATAAAGCAGATAAGAGAATGAATTTGGTTTTCATAACAAGCTTTGAACTGAAGAGTCACCCAGCAGAGAAGCCATAACAATTATGAATTCTAAAATGCTTAATGATGCTCATACAATTAGATCATTCAATTGGTTAAGCAAGTCAAATTCTTAGATTCCATATCTTGTACTATGGAATGGTTTGTTTCTTGGGGTGGGCAGAGAAAAGGAGAGAAGAGAGCAGTGAAACTAGGACTGATTCAGTTGCAAAAGGTAGAGATTAATAGAGCTAATTTAGGAGAAGTTTTGCTATTTCATTCCTTATAATTTGTAATGAAAAATATCTCAAAATGCTTTTTAAGTTTCAATTCAAAACCTTAGTCAAACCTCCTCCATCTGGAAATAAAGGCAAAATACTGGGTTTTCTCAGGAGAGTGACAGTCATTTGAGGTTTCAGGTGGTCCATTGCATGAGATAAGCATTTATCTAAATTTTCTTTTTTCTAACAAACCAGTCTCTAGATATTGGGTGGTAAAATTTCTAGAATAGAGTGTGATAATACCTGAGTCCCTAGATGTTATGAGAGGTCTCTGAAGCAGTAGGCTATTGTCTGGATGTAGATTGACAAAGCAGTCTCTGGTTAGTAGGCTGAATGATTTCTCTTTGAACTGCTTGAATTGTAAGGAGAATTTCCTTATATTTAATATAAATATCTCTACATGAAATTATAACATCATCTTCCCTTCCAATCAATTGATGAACACAAGTTTATTTATTAGGTGAATGATTGATTGAATTAAGTATTTATTAAGTGATTTCTGCATGTAATTTATTATACTAAATATTGGAAATAAATATGGAAATATTCTCTATTCTAAAGAAACTCATATTTTAATGGGAGGAGGGGAAGGAAGTGGGAAATAGTCCATATGAAAGATTTCATCTTTAATTCAAATGAGAAGTCCCCATAGTCCTTAGGCTGCAGAAGTAGAAAAAGAGAAGTTAGCACTACTTCCTTAATGTTATTTGCACTGATAAAATCCTATTTGTTTCTAATGCAAGAACTTTTTTTTTTCTTTTTGGCCTTCTATAATTGAAGGAAAAATTGCCAGATTGTATCTTCATAGATTTTGCTTTCTAGAATAATGAATGAGGATGGATTGTAAGAGTCTTAGGTTCACGGTCCTGGGCTGTCTCCATCATAGTCTAAAGGGAGATAGTAGTTAATGTGGACCTTGGCTCCTGTGATCATGTACCTATTGGTTGCCACTGGTCAGCAGTTCTTGCAGGTACTGATGAAGAAGGTGCACCCATTTCCATAAAGATTTCTCTATTCATTAATGTCATTGAGAACTGAATTGGAAGCAGGCAATGTGTAGATCTCACAGTAATGTGAGATATTACTATAAACCTTTTGAACTCTGAGTTTAAGGTCATCCCCATGAGACTATAAAGGGAAACAGTGGTAAGAGTAGAAGTTTTATTTGCCTTTGACATCCAACCTTCTCCTCTGTCTCCCTCCCTTTCTTCCTCCCTCCTCCCCTCTATCCCCTCCAACCCTCTCTTTCTCTTTCTCTCTCTAACTTACTGCTGTGACTAAGCTAGCTTGAATACTCTAATGAATATCAGGCACTCTGCTAGGCTTTGGGGATACAAAGTTAAAAATGAAATTGCTTCTCCACTCAGGGGTTCTGCACTCAGGGGATGATATTCCACTGGGAAATGGTATATATACTTGTGATGAAATATAAAACAAAAAAGGTAATTTGAGGGAAGAGGGAAGGCAATAGTAGCTGAAAGAAACCATCATCTTATATTACTTTTGTGTATATATATATAGATATATGATATATATGTATACATATGTGTATGTACATAGGTAACTATATATAGCTATACCTTCTTTCAAAGTAGATTGGTATTCACTTTCATTCAACAAATCTACAAAATTCTTGACATAGGTGTAGACCACTTGGAAACTTCAAAACTACCAAATATTTGAAACCATATTTAAACTATATCTGCAATTTTAGGATTTAATTGGGGGATGATTCTTGTTTGAGCACACATATTTTAAAAGTGCAAATTGGAATACCTGCCTCCAGAATACTAATTTGAGCTTTAATTTTATTTCTATTGAAATCCCTTTGTCATCATCTGCACCTGTGAAAATTGCAATGCAACCAGTTGTAAATGGGAAAAAAATCCAATTCTAATATTCTTTAAAAAAATTTAAGAACCAGCTATTTGAAAATATGCCACTTAGTTTATGGATTGTATGAATAGTTAATTTTCTCAAAGGCAAATTCCCCCTTACTTAATCTACTTTAGTTTAAACAAAATAAAATTTTAATAAAGTAGTTTAAAACAAAAAGGTTGTCCTTCTTTGTAATCATGGGAACAAGTTGAAAATGTAGTTGGTGATGGACTACATGTTTGTCATCCAAGCTAGCCTATTTTAAGGTCAGATGATACCATGTGACTGGATATCAGTCTCTTTGTCATAGCAAAGCATTGGAAATTAAGGAGATGCCCATCAATTTAAGAATGGCTTGGAAGTATTTGAATGTAATAGACTACTCTTGTACTAATAGAAATGACAAGCAGACAAATTTCAGGGAAAAAAAAAACTTGGACAGGCTTACATGAACTGATGCAAAGTGAAGCAAGGAGAACCAGAACATTATATGTAGTATCAGCAACACTGTGTAATGATCAGCTATGAACTATTTAGCTCTTCTCAGCAATACAAAGATTCAAGACAATTTCAAAGTACTTGTGATGGAAAATAATGTAAAGGCCCAAATAAAGAACTGATGGAGTCTGAATGCAGTTTGAAGCATACTATTTTCACTGTTGGGTGATTGTATAGTTCCTTTCTTTTGATCCATTGTTTTTCATATGTTTAAGCTTTTACACGCATAATTTCTATCACAATGTTTATCAACTTAGGAAGATTGTTATAAAGTAGAGAGGGTGATATTTTGGAACCCATTTTTAAAAATGAATATTAAAATTGTTTTTACACGTAATTGGAAAAATAAAAGAATATAAATAAAAATAGAAATCCACAGAGATGGAGATAGTACAAGCATTGACAAAATGGTAATCCTTGAAAATGGTAATGATTAGATAGAGATAGATGCTATTATATAACATAAGAATGTATATAAATCCATGTATACTTACATACATATATGTGTGAATATGTGTGTATACAAAGAAATTCACACATTCTGTTGAGGAATGGAAGGAAAATATTTGGAAAATAAAACCAATAAGAAAAATAAAGTAATTTCCATGGAGAGATACTAGGAGTTTAGAGAAAATAACCATCATCTCTATATACACACATATATGTATATATATATATATATTATAACATATACTGTATTATATGTAACATCATACTTTTCATATATTTTACTTTAATTTCATTTATAATTTACTTTTTCATATATATTATATGATATTTATATGTTAGAAGTGACACAAGATGATGTTACTTTCAGGTACTAGTATTTCTATACACAAACTGTCTTGTTTTTTTTATATTGTAATATATGTTCATTTTATATCTCTAAGAGAATACACACACATATACACATATTCAAACAGATATGTATGGAGAGATAGATGATAGATTCACACACAATAAATACATTTTGTGTGTGTGTGTGTGTGTTGGTTACACAATAAGCTGTTGTTCAAGCATTCCAGTGTCTGATTCTTCAAAGCTTCATTTGGTGTTTTCTCAGCAGATACTCAAAGTGGTTTTTCATTTCTTTTTTAGCTCACTTTACAAATGAGGAAACTGAGGCAAACAGGATTAAATGAATTGCCCAAGGTTTCACACCTAGTGGTTTAAAGCACATTTGAACTGAGGAAGATGAATCTTCCTAACTCCAGACCTGTCACTCTATTCACTGAGCAATCTATCTGTCCATATATATGTGTATATATATATATATATATATATATACACATATATATAGAGATAGATAGATAGATAGATGCATGGATGCACATGTGCACATACACACATAACACACACAACATATAGATAAACCTCATTGTTTTTTGGATTCCAGGATTAACATTATTTTCACCTACTTCAATTTCTTCTTAGGCTATTCTAAATCAACAATTATTATTATTGTTATTATTATTTTGGTGGCTAATCTTTTTGTGTCAATTGAGCTCAGATTAGGTCACTCTCTTGATGATAGATACACAATTCATTGCTTGTCTCAAATTTAACATGAGCATATAATTAAAGAGATAGACAAGCTTTTGGTTTTATGTAATTTTTATGTGACATGTGATACTCCAAAAATGGGAAGCTAAATTAGATAAATAAAAATTGAATTTGCATTTGGTAAAATTAGCTATCTAGAGATTAATATGAATCTATAAGTTAAGTGGCATATTTTCAAATTGTAGCTTGCTACTTTTATTAGAATTTGTTTTTTTTTTCCATTTATAAAGACTTGCATTACAACTTTCATAGGTGTAGATGATGACAAAGGGATTTTATTAGAAATAGAGCCTAAGCCCAGATCTGCACACTGAAGACAGTTACTCTTTCTGAAAATGTATATCCAAAAAATGATCAATTAAATCCTTAATTTGGGGATATAGTTGAAATACGTTTCACATTTTAGTCTGGTAGTTTTGCAGTGCTTTAAGTGGTCTCCATTCATATCAAGAGCTTTATAGATTTTTAGAATGAAAAAGAATTCCAAAATTTTTTGAAAAGATTTCTATGTCCATGGTTCTTTTCAACAATGAGGTGATTCAAAACAGTTCCTATTGTTCAGCGATGAAGAAAGTCATATCCATCCAGGGAGAGGCCTGTGGGAACTGAGTGTAAACCACAACATAGCATTTTAATGTTTTCTGTGAATGTTGGCTTGCATTTTGTTTTCCTTCTTCAGTTGTTTTATTTTTCTCTTTCTAGATCTGATTTTTCTTGTGCAGCAAGATAACTGTATAAATGTTATACATATTGGATTTATCATATATTTTAACATAAATAACATGTATTAGACTATCTGCCCTCTAGAGGAGGGGGTGGGGGGAATGAGGGAAAAATTTGGAACAGAAAATTTTGCAATGGTCAATGTAGAAAAATTTCTCATATGTTCTGTGAATAAAAAGCTTTAATAAACAAACAAACAAAAAAAGATTAATGGGAGAGAATAAGCATTTTGAAATGTTTACTACATGCCAGGCATTGGGCTACATGCTTTATAAAGGACACTAGAAGGAAATAAAGAAAATAGAATAAAAAATAAAGAAAATCAAAGATAGAATATTTGCTCTCATACTTTTCTGGCCCTGAAAATGATCTTGGATGTCATGTTCACATTTTCATTAGAAAGTGGTACTAGATAACTGGAAATAGTCAAAGTTTTGTTAGTAAAGATCATATACATAATGATCATTTACATAATGAAAAGAAAGTAATATAAAATGGAATGTTAGTTTATTTGTCAATAGAGTCATCTGTGACAAAGGTAAAAAAAAAGATTTGCATGTATATATTATCAATTTAGATGAAAGCAGTTGATATATTTGGGTAACAATCTGATATGTGCATGCCTTCATTTCAAAAGTTATAAAATAATGCAGATGGTATCAATGACATTCTCCACATACTTGTCCCTACCCCAATAACTGGGGTCTGCTTTTTTAGTAGGTCTTTGTGGCTAAAGTTATCCATGTTATAGAGGAACAAATGTATTAAATATTATATAAGGGAAAGTAGTATTTTCACATACTACTATACCTTCTTCCAGTTGACTGGATAATACATCTAATAGAATTCATTAAGTATTCTGTCATTTACTTCCTTAATTCCAACTTCAGCTATAGAAGTAGGGGAAAAAATAAAAATAAAACCTTCTTACTCATCCGCATTCTAGTAACCTCTGAAAAAAGAGAGTGTTTCCTACTGATTCTGATTAGCTACTAGGTATTCCCCAGATAGCTATGAAATATTTTATTGATTATTACAGCCACTGCAATAGATCTTAACTTATCTTTCATCTGACCTTAAGTATAAATGAAAAACAATAAATTTATTTCAAGGTTATACTGGGAATAAGCAAGGCCAATTGAAGTATGAGTTCCACTAAGCCTCATTCAATTTATATTCTGAACCAACCTGAAGTAAGAAAAAAAAATTAGTATTATCCTTTTAGCCACTGAATTACACTGAACATTGAAGTCCATGATTATATATTTTTATCTTTTTTTGAGCAAAGAACAATAATCAGCATGAACAATGACTAGCTATTAACTATGCATACATAAAGGCACAAATCACAAGCATATGTGACAAGTGTTTTGTGTGAGCTAATTAGCATTTTGTGTGAATATGAATTATCACTTTATTGAAAAGTTTGTGTTTGGAAGTTCTTTTAGGTTCCTGGGAGGGGGAAGAGGGAGTCCTTTCTTTCTTCTTACCATTCATGCATATTCAAGTTAACAATCTCCAAAACTAAGAGGAAAATTTGAAAATGCATGAAAATATGAATAGCATCATTTCTTCATCAAACTGGAATAAGATACAAAACTCAATAAAGAGTGCATAATGTTATGTTATGTTGCAAAATTAATAATAATTTGAAAAAGAACATGTTCCACATACTGCAATGAATTCAGCCATAAAGATTTTAGGAAGATTGTTAGTTGTTTTCATGTCTGCTTTAGTGAAAATATTTGTCAAACTGGGAATCTTTTCTTTCAATGAAATTTAAATCTGAAAAGTTAACTAATCAAAGATTGCATTTGATTAGTGTTTCTATTGATTGTTCCTATGTATCCTGTGGAGAAAACAGGGAAAACTAGTTATCAAGGATTCCCTATATCTGAATTTGATTCCATAGATTAAATATCTTGTATGTCAAAATTAACCCAAAGCTATTGATAATAATCACCTTGAATTTTCCTCTATGAAGTATTTTCATTCAAATAATGCTGGTTATGAGAAAGACAGAGATGGAAAGAATCAGAGAAGAGAGAAATAGAGAGGCAGAGGAGAGAGAAACAGACAAACAGAGACAGAGAGAAACAAGAGAGAGACAGAGAGACTAAGAGAGACAGACAGACATAGATACAGACACTCAGAAAAATAAAGATTTCCCTGAGACTTTGATGCTTGCCTAGAAGCAATGTCCTGCAATATGCAATAAGCGGAGATATGTAAAGAAAAATTTGATATATTGGAAAAGACAGGAGAACGACTTGAGATTCATGTGATGAGTAGGGAAGAAGCCATCCTGAAGTGCTTGCTCTTAATTCTCTGAACTCGGAAATGGAAATGGTGTAAGAGAAATATTGTCAAATTAAGACTTTAGCAAGATTGCTAGCTGTGGTGTTGGTCATTATGTAATTAGTTGAATCTTTTTTGCCAAGAATAAATGTCATAGCAGCCATTTTATCCCTAAGTTTCTCAAAAACAAACAAAAAAGATATGAAATTGAATTTTGAATTATGGTGATTTTATACATCTTCAAAGTTTTCTTCCTATAGAAATCATGTTGGAACACTAAGCATCTATTTTCTGCTGGAAACAATTTCCAGTGGCCCAGATCTCTCTCATTTATAATTAGAATCTGTAGTCATCACTGCTCAATAATTTAACTTCAGTAATTCTCCTTTTGAAAATTAGATGCATCATACTCCACAATGAAGAAAAGAAAATAATAGTATTTTTAAGCTATTTAGTGTCTAGTAATGCTGAGCTTTTGAGAAACTTTGATAGTATAAGTTTATACCTGGCATAAACTTATTTTGTGTTGTTTCATGATTTTCCCCACTAAAACATCTGGGTAAAATGAATTAAACACCAAACCTGCAATTACTTAGTGATATTTATTGAAAATGGTATTTGATGATAGCTGATTAGAAAATAGTATTAATTAGTGCAAGATTCCATGGCCATAGACTGCATCTAAATACTGCCAGTTATATAATAAATATGTGCTTAGTGACAAAATGAACAAAATAAATAATAGAGAAGATCAAAAGTAAATTATTATTCTTTTCTGATATACCTTTTTTATAAAACATTTCTTTAGGCCTTCTCTTCTAAATAGGAAAGAGTTTATCAAAGCTCTCTAATAATGTTTAATAGTGTATGCAACACATCGCACCCCAGTTCCCACTGTTTCTGGTGAGAAGAAAGAAATTTGTTATGTATTTTTTTCTTCCAAGATCAAGATTGATAATTTATTTTATGAGTTTCACCACTATTGTGTATAATTATTCATTAAGCCCTTATTATACACCTATTCAATGTTTTCATTCACATTAATTTCTGTTTAGTTCTAAACATTTTCATTTCATTTGATACTAATGACTGATGTTTAATATTCTTTCCTCCGATCTCATATGGTTTTCCTGGTTTACCTGCTACATTCTGAACTTGGTCTCCTTTGTTGGCTTATCATATTTGTATCCTGATTCTCACAGTGAGTGTAAATAGCAATTGTTTCTGTTTTGGACAGAAACCCTAAGATTCTTTCCCTTCCATATTATTTTTTTCTAGGTAAAAGAGGTCATTCTCTGCCTCATATCTTCCCTAATCTTAATCATTGAATGGGCATTGCTTCAGTCAAATTGAACTTGGGAATCTGGGAACTTGGGAACCTGGGAAAGGCCTTAACTTAAAAAGGTCAAAGTCTCCCATGACATCTAGGGCCAACTCCAGTTATCATGATCTACATCTTGCCAATGGGCCCAGATGATTCTGGAGAACAAAGTGAGACTGGTGACTTTACCCCTACTCACTTAAAATAATTCATTTGCAAGTCCTGTCATCACCTTCTTTTTTTTTTCTTTTAGCTGAGGCAATTGAGGTTAAGTGACTTGCCCAGGGTCACACAGCTAGGAAGTGTTAAATGTCTGAGACCAGATTTGAACTCAGGTCCTCCTGACTTCCTGGCCGGTGCTCTATCTACTGCACTACATAGCTGCCCCCCTGTCATCATCTTCTTAATGACATGGTCCTCTTTGAGATGACATAACTATGTTAGAGTCAAGTTACAGTGTGTCCAACTGTGGCTGATCAGACCAATAAGCTCATAATGCTTTGCCACAGGTTGGACACAAATAGCCCTTATAGGGTCCAGGAGGGCAGAGTTAAGATGGCAGAGAGCAGAGATGACTTTCTGTGACCTTATCTGACATTCTCTCAGACCAACTGTAGAGTAAGCCTCTAAACTGGCTTTGGAGTCAGAATCCACAAATATTTGGAGTACAACACAGTCCCAGAAGTAGATACCTTGGAAGAACTTCAGAACAGGTTTGTTTAAGATGGGCAGGGGGACAGTCTGTTGAGCCCAGACCACAATACAGGGATCCCAGGGTAAAAAACTGGGGCAGGAGTCAAGGCACTGGAGCTTCCACACACCTAGGAATCTCCTGTGATAAAAGGCAAATTGTAAACTACTGAATACCTGGAAGAAAGCCAGACCTAGTTGCCATTATCCAACATTGGAAACCAATTACCAGGGCAAATTAAAACAGCTGCCACTCCTTTGCATTGAACAGATATTGAAACTTAAAAAAATGAATAAAAAACCAAAAAGAACTCTCATCATAGTTTTGTGGAGAGAGAGAAGAAAATATCTCAAATTCTGAGGTCCCTAAAGATAAAGTAACTCCAGATGAAGCCCCACAAGGAAATATAAACTGATCCCCAATTCACAAGGCTGGAAGACTGGATAAAAAATCTTAAAAGAGAGTTAGAAGAAAAATGGGGAAATGAAATGAAATCATTGCAAGAAGGAATGGAAAAAGCATGTAATGTTCTTAAAAAGAGATATGAAAAAGACAATTAAATGAAAAACAAAATTTGTGAAATGGAAAAAGAATGCAATGAAAAAAAATTCAATTGGCCAATTACAAAAGGAGCTAAAAAAGGAAACTGAAGAAAATAATACACTAAAAATTAGAATTGAACAAATGTAAGTGAATGACTCAATAAGACTTTAAGAATCAATCAAATAAAAACAAAAAAATGAAAAATATAGAAGAAAATATGAAATATCTCCTAGGAAAAACAACTGATCTGGAAAATAGATCTAGGAGAGACAATATAAGGATTATTGGGTTTCTTGAAAGCCATGATGAAAATAAGAACTTAGAAATTATCTTACAGGAAATCATTAAAAAAATTGCCCTGATATTTTAGAATCAGAAGGTAAAATAGCCATCGAAAGAATTCACCAATTACCTCCTGAAATAAATCCCAAAATTAAATCCCCAAGGAATATTGTGGCTAAATTTCAGAACTATAACATGAAAGAAAAGATATTGCAAGCAGCCATAAAGAAATAATTTAAATACTGAGAAGCCACAATTAGGATTACTGAGGACCTAGCAGCTTCCTCCTTAAAGGACTCAAGGGTCAGGAATCTGATATTCCAAAAGGCAAGAGAACTAAGATTACAGCCAAGAATAAGTTATCCAGCTAAAATGAGCATTATCTTTCAGGGAAGAAGATGGATATTCAATAATATAGATTAATTTCACCTATTTCTAAAGAAAAGACCAGAACTGGAAAAAAAAATTTGATATCCAAACACAGAACTCAAGAGAAGCATAAAAAGGTAAAAAGGAAAAAAAAAACTCTTGAGAAATAGATTTCTGTTATGGGTATACTTAGAGGATACGGGTATAATTTGATTTTATTATGATAATATGAAAAAGAAACTAGAGGTTGAAAGGGGATTGGACTGGAAAAAGAGGGAAAAGAGATGAAATAAGGGAAATTACATCTCATGAAGATGCAAAAACAATTATAATTGAGGGAAAGAAGTGAGTGGGATGAGCATTGTGTGAATCTTACTCTCATCAGATTTGGCACTAAGACAGAATATCACACATTTGTTTTCACAGAGAAATATGTATCCACTTAGAGGGAAGTGGGAAGAAAAGGGGGAAAAGAAAGGGAAAGACTAATAGAAGAGAAAACAGAAGAATTAGGGGGAAAGTGCAAATAAAGGAGGGAGGCTATAAAAGGGGAGGGCTGTTTGAGGGAGGTGGTCATCAAAAGCAAAATACTGGGAAGGAAGGAAGGGCCAAAGTAAAGAGAAAAGCATAACTTAGGGTAAATAAGGGAAATACAGAATTAGTTATTTTAACTGTGATGGGATGAACTCTCCCATAAAATGGAAGCAGAGAGCAGACTGAATTAAAAATCAGAATCCTACAATATGTTGTTTACAAGAAACATATTTAAAGCATAATAATACATAGAGAATGAAGGTAAAGGGCCAGAGCAGAATATATTATGCAACCCTCATCTCAGAACAAGTAAAAGCAAAGATAGATCTATTTAAAAGAGATAAGGAAAGAAACTATATCTTGCTAAAGGGTACCATAGATAATGAAGCAATATCAATACTATATAGATATGAACCAAATAATACAGCAACCAAATTCCTACAGGAGAAGTTAAAAGAGATTCAAGAAGAAATAGACAGCAAAACTATACTTTGCTCTCTCAGAACAAAAGAAATCAAACCACAAAATAAAAAAAGAAAGAAGTTAAGGAGGTAAGCAAAATGTTAGAAAAGTTAGGTATAATAGATCTTTGGAGCAAATTAAATGGAGACAAAAAGGAGTTTACATTTTTCTCAGTGGTTCATGGAACCTATACCAAAATTGACCATGTGTTAGGTCATAAAAACCTCAAAATCAAATGCAGAAAGGCAGATATTGTGAATGTATTTTTTTTTCAGATCATGATGCAATAAAAATCACATGCATATAAGGCCAGGAGAAAGTAGACCAAAAGTTAATTGGAAATTAAATAATCTAATCCTAAAGAATGAATAGATGAAACAGCAAATCATAGATGCAATCAGTAATTTCCTCCAAGAGAATGACAATAATGAGACAATATACCAAAATGTGGGCAATACAGCCAAAGAGATTATAAGGGAAAATTTTATATCTCTAGATGCTTACTTGCATAAAATAGAAAAAGAGAAGATCAATGAATTGGGCTTACAACTAAAAAAAGCTAAATAAAATAAAAACCCTCAATTAAATTCCAAATTTAAAATTCTGAAAATAAGTTAGAAAATAAATTAGGAGTTATTTTGCCCAACTATATGCAAATGAATTTGATAAACTAAATAAAATGGAGTAATATCTACAAAAATATGGATTGCCCATGTTAATAGAAGAGGAAATAAATTATTTAAATAGCCCCATTTTAGAAAAAGAAATAGAACAAGTTATTAACTCCCTAAGAAAAAATCTCCAGGGACAGATGGATTTATATGCGAATTCTACCAAACATTCAAAGAACAATTAATTCCAATACTATATAAATTATTTGAAAAAATAGGGAAAGATGGTGTTCTACCAAATTCCCTTTATGACACAGATATGGTGCTGATAGTCCAACCAGGTAGGATGAAAACAGAGAAAGAAAATTATAGACCAATTTGCCTAAGGAATATTAATGCAAAAATCTTAAAGGAAATATTAACAATGGGATTACAGAAAGTCATCCCAAGGATAATACATTATGACCAAATAGGACTTATGCCAGGAATGCAGGGCTAGTTCAATAGTAGGAAAACTATTAGCATAATCAGTTATATTAATAACCAAACTAACAAAAAACATATGATTATCTCAATAGATGCAGAAAAAGCCTTTGATAAAATCCAACACTCATTTCTATTAAAAAAATTGGAGAGTATAGGAATAAATGGACTTTTCTTTAAAATGATCAGTAGCATCTATTTAAAACCATCAGCAAGCATCATATCTAATGGGGAAAAACTAGAACCATTCCCAATAAGATCAGGCATGAAACAAGGCTGCCCACTGCCACCATTATTATTCAATATTGTATAAGAAATGTTAGCTTTGGTCCTTAGAGAAGAAAAAGAGATTAAGGGAATTACAGTAGGTAATGAGGAAACCAAATTATCACTCTTTGCACATGATATAATGGTATACTTAGAAAATCCTAGAGACTCAAAACTAAAAAAAAACTACTAGAAACCATTCATAACTTTTGCAGGATGCAAAATAAATCTACATAAATCATCAGCATTTTTATATATTACCAACAAATTTCAGCAGCAAGAGATACAAAAAAAAATCCCATTCAAAATAGCAGTCGATAGTATACAATATTTGGGAATCTATCTGTCAAGGGAAAGTCAGGAACTATACGAATTAAATTACAAAACAATTTCCACACAAATAAAGTCAGCCCTAATCAGTTGGAAAAATATCAAATGCTCCTGGGTAGGCCGAGCGAATAGAAATAAAAATGACAATATTACCTAAATTAATTTATTTATTTAGTGCCATACCAATCAAACTCCCAA
>JAJPUD010009987.1:0-24078 GCA_023553655.1 Myrmecobius fasciatus | reverse complement strand
CCAAGAAATTATTTTATAGATCTAGGAAAAAATAGTAGCAAAGTTCACCTGGAAGAACAAAAGGTCAAGAATTTCAAGAAAATTAATGAAAAAAAAATGCTGATAAAGGTGGCCTAGCTGTGCCAGATCTAAAACTATATTATAAAGCAGTGGTCATCAAAACCATTTGGTACTGGCTAAGAAATAGAGTGGAATAGGATAGGATCACAGGACAAAATGGGCAATAACTATAGCAATCTAGTTTTTGACAAACCCAAAGTCCCTAACTTTTAGGATAAGAACTCACTCTTTGGCAAAAACTGCTGGGAAATTTGGAAACTAGTAGGGAAGAAATCAGGGCTCAACCCAAACCTAACAGCACATATCAAGATAAGATCTAAATGGGTTCATGATTTAGACATGAAGGGTGATATTATAAGTAAATTACAAGAACATAGGATAGGTTACCTCTCAAATCTGTGGAAAAGGAAGGAATTTTTGTTCAAAGAAGAAGTGGAACTCATAATTGTACACCAGATAGATAATTTTGATTATATTAAGTTAAAGAGGTTTTGTACATACAAAGCTAATGCAGACAAGATCAGAAAGTACACAATAAATTGGGAACTCATTTTTACACTTAAGGGTTCTGATAAAGGCCTCATTTCTAAAATATTTAGAAAATTGACTCAAATTTATAAGAATGCAAGCCATTCTACAATTGATAAATGGTCAAAGGATATGGACAGACAATTTTCAGATGAAGAAATTAAAACATTCTAATCATATTAGAAGCTGTCTAAATCACTATTCAGAAATATGCAAATTAAGACAACTCTGAGATACTACTACACACCTTTCAGATTGGCTAAGATAACAAAAAAAGATAAGGATGAATGTTGGAGGGAATATGGGAAAACTGGGACACTGATACATTGTTGGTGGAGTTGTGAATGGCTCCAATCATTCTGGAGAGCAATTTGGAATTATGTTCAAAACGTTATCAAACTGTGCATACCCTTTGACCCAGTAGTGTTTCTATTGGGCCTATAACCCAAAAAGATCTTAAAGGAAAGAAAGGGATCCACATGTGCAAAAATGTTTGTAGTAGCTCCTTTTTCCTGGCAAGAAACTGGAAACTGAGTGGATGCCCATCAGTTGTAGAATGGGTGAATAAATTATAGTATATGAATGTTATGGAATATTATTGTTGTATAAGAAATTATCAGGAGGATGATTTTACAGAGACCTGGAGAGACTTACATGAACTGATACTAAGTGAAATGAGCAGAACCAGGAGATCATTGTACATGACAACATCAATATTGTATGACAATCGATTCTGATGAATATGACTCTTTCCAATAATGAGATGACTGATGCCAGTTTCAATGATCTTGTGATGAAGATAGCCATCTACATCCAGATAGAGGACTGTTGAACATAATGGGGATCACAACATAATATTCTCACTCTTTTTGTTGTTGTTCACTTGCATTTTGTTTTCTTATTAATTTACTTTCTTTTTTTTTGATCTGATTTCTCTTGTGCAATAAGATAATTGCATAAATATGTATAAATATTGGATTTAACACATATTTTAACATGTTTCATATATATTGAATTGCTTGCCATCTAGGGGGAAAGAAAGAGAAAATCTGAAACACAAGGTTATGCCAGGGTCAATGCTATCAAATTGTCTATGCATATGTTTTGAAAATAAAAAGCTTTATAAAAGTTTTTTTAAAGTCCATTTAAACATTGGGGTACTTTTTTTTTTTTCTAATTTTACACATCTCACTTTCCTTTGGGCTAATTCAGTTATCCTCTGCTCACAGAGCACAATGCCAGGTCTCCCACACCTTACAATGCATTCTAAATTTCTTAAGAGATACCTTGATAGTGTCCTTTGTCAAACTAAACCCCCAAGCATTCCATCTCTACTGCAGAGAGCACAACTCCATGGGGCTGGCCACAGGTTTTTTTGAATTCCAAATATATATTTTATGGAGAACTCACACAGACCAAGCATTCACAAGGTTGTCAGAAGTAATGATAAAAGGGCATTCTCAAAGTGTCTCTTAAGGATGAATAAATACCTTTTGGGTGATGGATTGTTAAAACTGAGTCTTTCATCCTGTTCAATTTCATTAAAAATCTTTTCTTTTTTCTGTATTCTTAATTTTTCTTATTTAAAAATCATCTTGGGGCAGCTAGGTGGCAAAGTGGATAGAGCACCAGCCCTGTAGTCAGGAGGTCCTGAGTTCAAATCTGTTCTCAAGACACTTAACACTTCCTAGCTGTGTGACCCTGGGCAAGTCACTTAACCCCAATTACCTCAGGGGGGAAAAATCATCTTTATGACAAAATATATGCTCCTCTTCTCTTTTTAAAAAAAATCAGCAAAAAGTAACCTACCCAATAAATGAGTTGCAATAGCATATACAAATGATATACATTAATATTACTCAGTTTCTCTTAGGAAGGGAGGGAGTTATTTGTTATCTTTTCTTTGGGACAAATGTTTAAGCAACATAAACAACAAACATCTAGTTTAGAGGTGGGGACGGTTCTCCATTTACATTTCTATAGTCATTAAGCCTATATTTTTTCTGGTGATGATAATGTTTCTTTGTATCATTTCACAAAATGAAAATATTAGCACCATAGGATTATAGCTCTGGAGATAGAAAGGATACTAGAGGCTATCTAATTCAATTACCTCCTTTTATAGATAAAGAAAATGAGAACTTTGAAAAATTCCAGGTAACACTGACATATAAATGTCATAACTGAGATTTGAATTGAGATCTCCTGAATCTATAAAATGTTTTTTTTTTTTTTTTGTGGTATCAATCTGCCCTTAAATACTTCACAAAATCATCATATCTATCATTTCTTATGAGATAATATTTTATTCAATTAATGTACCAAAAACTTAGTCATTTCCCAGATGACACATGCAGATTTTATTTCCAGATCTTTGCAATTGCAAAAATGCTGCAGTTAATATTTATATATTCACAAAACCTTTTTTTCTCCTTGAACCTTCTTGAAGAAGATGCCTATCAGTGGAATCTCTGGGGTTAAAAAATATGGACATTTTAGTTAGTTCCAGCACCAAAAGTGTTCTTAATGTGCTTGTTTTTTCCATAACCCCTGCAACACTGATAATTGTTATCTTTGTTTTCTTTATTGAAATGGTAGATGTGAAAGAAAAACACAAGGTTTTTGACTATTGTTTATGGGTTTGTCTTTTTTCTCCATCTCTTATTCTGCTCTGATCATTCAACTCTCATACTATAAGAAACTTCTAGTTTCACAGAAAAAAACCAAACAAATTAAAATAATTTATATTTCCATCTTATTCAAAGTATCACAATAATTTCTAATGTGAAAAATGGTTGCAGTAGGATTTTGGCTTAATTCATGGAGGATGCATTTTAAAATAAAAAAAAGTCATGAAAATTCCTATGAAAGATTGTTAATTAAATCATGAAATTCTGTTTTCTTCTTTTCTTCAACATTGATGCTCCTTTAAGTTCAATCCTTAGCCTGCAGTTTTTGTTGTTGTTGTTGTTGTTGTTGTTTTCTGTCTTTAAACATTAATCTCTTGGAAATTTCAGTTTTATTGTTTTAATGATAGTATGTATATGGATGAACTTTCAGATAAACACACACACAAACACACACAAAAACACACATACTTTCCTTACTCCAATTCCACCTCCATTCCTAACTCCAATTCCACCTCACTTAATACATCCTGGATATCACTACTTTGATGAAGGAATGTCTCTTCAAGTTTTTTTATACTTTAACGGAATAGTTGGAAATATTATGGTCCACTGATTCAAATTTTGCAATTCTAAAAGTACCAACTTATAGCCACTAAACAGCATGCTTTTAAGAAATTGCCATGATTCAGATTTGAAGACTTGGTGTTATCTTTGGATTTTCATTCTGCCAATGTTCCAAATTTGAGTAGTCACCAATTACTCATGATTCTTCAGTCATGTCTTTCACATCCTCCAGTTGCTCCAGTTTCATGACTTTCAGGCCAGTTCCATAGCCTTATAACTCAATATCTCAATTTTAAAAATCACTTTCAATTGTGAAGGGGAGAGGTGGCCCAAGAATCCAGTGGGGGTGGAACCAAGAGGGCTGAGTAAAATAAGGTAGCTGCTTGAGCTCTCCCAGTTTCCCTGAAAACTCCATGAAACCAAGACTCTGAACAGAGTCTGATGGAATGAAAACACTCTCCAGCTCAAAATAGACTGAAAAAACTTCAAGAAAGTTCAGTCTACTGAGGTGAAAAGGGTGTTCAGGACAGCTCAGAGAGACTCTGGGAAAGCCAGTGAGAGGGTCTTAATTACAGCTAATCAGCAACTAAGACACTCCAGTCCTGGCTCAGTAGAGAAGCAAACCAGTGGGGCAGCTTCCAGGCCAGGTCAAAATGCAAACTGGGAAATAAGGCTGCTACCTGAAAAGAGCAGTGAAAGCTCCCCCCTACACAGACAAGGGATCCCTGTGCTCAAGGCCAAGGCTCAAAGCTGCATAGGAAGCTTGGGACAGTACCCCCTTTATCCTGGGAGCAGAGCTCAACCATACAAGAGGAAATACAAACAGAAAAGGAAAGAAAATGGGCAAGAAACAGAAAAGAACTTTGACCATAAAAAACTACTATAGTGTTAGGATAGACTTTCGCCCTGCACAAACTCAGACAAGGACAGAATGTCCACAAAGAAAATTTCAAAGAGTGATATGAATTGGTCTCAAGCCCAAAGAAGCTTCTTGAAAGTTCATAAAGACTTTAAAGGCAAATAAGAAAGTGAAAGAAAAATGAGAAAGGAAAAGAGAGGTGTATGTGAGAGAATCAATAGCTTGGAAAAGGAAAGAAAAAAATTGCCTGAGGGGGAAAACAACTCCTTAAATAGTAGAGTTAATCAAATGGAAAAAGAAACAAAAACTAACTGAAGAAAATCACACATTAAAAATAGAACCAGGGAAATGGTGGTTAATGACTTTGTGAGACTGCAAGAATTAGTCAAACAAATTAAAAAGAATGAAAAAAATGGAAAAAGGGGCATCTAGGTGGTGCAGTGGATAGAGCACCAGCCCTGAAGACAGGAAGACCTGAGTTCAAATCTGATCTCAGACACTTAACATTCCCTAGCTGTGTGATCCTGGGCAAGTCACTTAACTTCAATTGCCTCAGCAAAAAGGAAAAAAATATGGAAAAAAATGTGAAATAACTCCTTGGAAAAACAACTGACCTGGAAAATAGATCCAGAAAAGACAATTTAAAAATTATTGTCCTACCTGTAGGCCATGATCAAAAAAAGAGACTGGATAACATTCTTCAAGAGGTCATTAATGAAGACTGCCCTAAGAGACCCCAAAAGGAAAACTCCATGGAACATTATTGTGAAACTCTAAAACTACAATCTCAAGGGAAAAACGCTGCAAGCTGTGAGGCAAAAACAATTCATATACCAAGGAGCAACAGCCAGAATTATAGCTTCTATAATAAAGAATCAGAGGGCCTGGATTATCATATTCTGGAAGGCAAAGGACCTGGGGTTACAACCAAGAATTAACTACCCAATGAGACTCAGCATCATCTTTCAGGGGAGGAAATGGAGCTTCAATGAAGTAAGAAACTTTCAATCATTTCCACTGGAAAAAAAAACAGAACTAAACAGAAACATAGAAAATTTCTACAATTAAAGGACTCAAGAGAAGCATAGAAAGATAAACAATGGGAGAAATAGATATATTTAAAGGTTAAATTATTTACATCCTTAGATAGCAAAACAATATCTGTAACAAGAATTTTATCATTTATTGGGTGCAGACAAAGGGAGGCTATCACTTGGACTGAGGGTGTGTTTGTTAATAGAATCTGATGTGATAATATCAAAGAAAAAGACATTAAGGGGCAAGTAAAAAGTCTGTGCTGGAAAAAGAGGAAAGAGAAGATATAATGGGACAATTACTTCAAATGAAAAGGTGCAAAAAGAAAGAATAAATGAAAAGGGAGTGACAGGATAGAAGGGAGGGCAGAAATACTAGAGGAAAAAGGAAGACAAGGGGTAAAGGAATGATAGAAGATAAAATAGTGAGTGGAATGGGTTAAAAAAATACTACAAAGTAAAGAAAAGAGTGGTGATAGAAGATAAGATAGTATGTGTGGTGGATTAAAAAAAAAATGAAACACTACCAAGAGAAGGGGAAGAGGTGAAAAGAGATAAGATAGCAAGTAGGAAGGGTAAAAAAAAATACTACTAAGAAGATGGTGGAAAGAGAATAAAAGTATGTACTGGGGAGAAAATAGAATGGAGAGAAATACAGAGCTAGTAATTATCACTGTGAATATGAAAGGGATGAACATTCCCATAAAAAGGAAATAAATAGCACAGTGAATTAAAAAGCAGAATCCTACAATATGTTGTTTACAAGAAATACATTTGACAAAGAGAGACACATACAGATTAAAAGTAAAAGGCTGGAACAGAATTTATTATGCTTCAGCTGAAGTTAAAAAAAAAAACAGGGGTGGCAATTCTGATCTTAGATAAAACAAAGTAAAAATAGATCTTATTAAAAGAGATAAGGAGGAAAGTGCATCTCCATAAAGGGTACTGTAAATAATAAAGTAGTAAAGATACTAAATGTGCCTGCACCAAACAGCAGAGCAGGCAAATTCCTAGAGAAGATTTTAATCCAGTTACAGGAAGAAATAGACAGCAAAACTCTTCTAATGGGGAACCTTAACCTTCCCCTCTCAGGAACAGAAAAATCTAACCACAAAATAAATAATAAAGAAACTAGGGAGGTTAATGGGATCCTAGAACACTTAGATATAATAGACCTCTGGAGAAAATCAATCAGAGACAGAAAGGAATACAATTTTTTTCTCAGTACTACATGACACATACACAAAAATTGAAACCTCAATCAAATGTGAAAGGCAAAAATAATAAATGCTTCCTTTTCAAACCACAATGCAATAAAAATTATATTCAATAAGGGCCAGGGAAATAGACTAAAAATCAATTGGAAGTTAAATAATCTAATTCTAAGGAATGAGTAGGTCAAACAACAAATTGCAGAAACAAACCCATAATTTCATTCAAGAGAATGACAAAAATCAGACAATATACCAAAACCTATAGGATACAGCCAAAGCAGTTCTTAGGGGAAGTTTTATATTTCTAAATAGCTACATGAATAAAATAGAGAATGATGAGATCAATGAATTAGGCATGCAATTAAAAAAGCTAGAAAAAGAACAAATGAAAAAACCCAATTAAAAATTGTGAATTAAAAGAAATTGTGAAACTCAAAGGAGAGGTCAATTAAATAGAAACTAAGAAAACTATTGAACTAATAAATAAAACTAAGATTTGGATTTATGAAAAAATCAAGAAAATAGATAAACCTTTGGTTAATTTGATCAGAAAAAGAAACGAAAAAAAACCAAATCACCAGCATCAAAAATGAAAAGGATAAATGTACCAACCAATGACAAAGAAATTAAAGCAATAAGTAGCAGCTATTTTGTGCAGCTGTATGGCAGCAAGTCTGACAATTCAATTGAAACAGATAAATATTTACAAAAATATAAATTTCCCAGGATACAAAAAAGAAATAAATTACTTAAATAGTCCCATTTTAGAAAAAGAAATTGAAATAGTAATTAATGAACTCCCTAAAAAATCTCCAGGGCTAGATAGATTTAGAAGTGAATTTTACCAAACATTTAAATAACAATTAATTCCAATACTATGCAAACTCTTTGGAAAAATAGGTAAAGAAGAAATACTGCCAATATTTTTTCTAAGACACAAATATGTCACTGTTACTTAAAACTGGAAGAGCCAAAACAGAAAAATAAAATTATAGACCAATCTCCTTAATGAAATATTGATGCAAAAATCTTAAATTAAATATTAGCAAAGAAGCATAGAGGGAACTAAGTCAATTTTATAAAATATGAGCCATACCCCAATTGATAAATGATCAAAAGACATGATCTATGCCCAAAAGGATATAAAGTCATATGTATCGTGTGATCTAACAATACCACTACCAGGCATGAATACCAAATATGATTTTTAAAAAAGGAAATGCACCTATATGCACAAAGATATCTGTAACAGCTCTTTTCTCAGGGTAAAAAACTGGAGATTGACAGGATGCCTATCATTTGAGGAATAGTTAAATAAATTGTGTATTGTGATTGTCATAAAATATTGTTGTTCTATAAGAAATGATGAGCTGGATGCACTCTCCTTTCTCTCTCCCTCCCTCTGTTTCTGTCTATCTGTCTCTTTATTTTTCTTGAGCATTTTTAAAATTAAGGTGGGAGATCTATGTTGTTTTCTTTCACAACATAACTTTTATGGAAATGTTTTGCATAACTTCATATGCGGCTTTTTAATGGGGGCTGAAGGTGGGGATAAGGGAGAGAATCTGAAAGTCAAAAATTTTAAAAACAAATGTAAAAAATGTTTTAAATGTAATTGAGGAAATTATCAAATAAATAAAATTTCAAAACTATTGAAATAGAATATAGACTTTCATATTATGAACCAATCCCATGATATTCCTGACAAATGGTCTTATTCAGTATTATTAAAGATCTGAAATTATAGGTAACTCTTTGCATATCTTGATGGCAGAAATGTGAGTAGATAGAAAGATATATCTAGATAAGCAGGAAGAGAAAGAAAAAGAGGTTCAGAGAGAGAAAGAAAGAAATGTCAACATATGTGGGTACCTATATGTATAGATATGTTTATAGATTTTTCACACCTATAAACATATATTATATATGACATATATACCGTAGATAAATATGTGTGTGCTATATGAGTATAAAATTTATATAAATTGGTACTCATTATATAGTTACTGGTAATAGATATTAAATTATTTTAACTTCAGAATTCAGGTTTCTATAAATAGCTAAAAATGCCATGGAATAGTATTTTTTTTTTAATGTTTTTTAGAAGCAGGTGAGTGATGCTCCAGACAAAATGCTTTGGCTTGGAGTTAGGAAAATCTGAATTCAAATCTAGTCTCAGACACCTGCTAACTGTATAACTCCAGGCAAGTTTGCCTCATTTCTTTAATTGTAAAAAGGGGATAATAATAGTAGCTACCTCTGGGTATGTCAGACAGTTAAACAGAGAACCTTATTTGATGTAAATGGAGATCAACAAAAATCTTGACCTTTTCTAAAGAAGCTTGAACTTGCATAAGGCTAAAAAAAATTGCATTAGAAAAAAATCTGACAATGATCAAGTATCTTGACAAACATTCAAACAAAGAATCACTTTTATTGAAGATGCCTGGAACTACAAAAAAAAAAAAGATTTATTAAGACTACTTAATTCATCTTACTATCCAATTTTGGGGGCTTATTTTTTTTCAGTAATAGAATTTAACCTTTACATTCATATCAATGGCAAAATTTTGTTTTGTTTTGTTTTTTGGCTTAAATTTAGATACGGAAAATTAAACTAAAAGTTATTTATCTTGTGAAAGCAGTATTTATAATTTCATATAACAACTACCATTCACTCAGTAAATAGAAACTTGGAATAATTAAGACTTTTATCTCTACTTTTTATTCTATACATCTTTTGCTATTATTATCTAAGATGTGCTAACTCAATGGCCCAGCATCAGAACCTTGAATTCCTGAGATGAGAATCTCTCTATTCTTCTTCCTCTCCTATTTTAACTATGAAAACTTCTTGATGTAGAAGGCACTTTATGAGAAATTCAGTACCTGTGCAGGGGCTTTGCTTTTTGTATGTAAGTAAAGGTTAGGTTGCTTTCTTGTACTTGGGAGATTTCTATAAAAGCCCCCACCTCTAGATGGGCATTAACTCTAGATAGGCTATTAATCTGTCAAATTCTCTTTATTATTCATTCATTTCTTTAGAGTGTTATTTTATTTCAGGAACATCTTTGCACATAAGAACACCTCTGGGGAGGGGTAGAGTAAAGCAATCATTTACCCTATGTGATTCAATGGATCAAAGCTTATGAAATCACTCATGTCAAAATACCAGAGAAAATGAGTCATGGGAAACTACCCTGTCTCATATACATAGGTTATATTGTGAATTGGGTTAATTGTGTTTTGAGTATGTTTGTGTTTGGGTGTGTGTTTCCCTTTCATCTCTTTCTTATTCACTTTCTTATAACCTTCCTTTTTCTATTCTTTGTTACAGAAATGCTTATTTCACATATTTCTTTTTTCTTTTCTTGAGTTCAGAAAAAAAGAAGTAATTAAAAAGAAAGTAAAATAACAGAAGAAAAATGTATTCTATTATAATACAATTTAAGTTGATTTATTTGATTATCTGGCAAAATAATTTATTTCTAGAATCTCCACATTTAATTTTATTCCAAATAGTTCAACTATTTCAAAAATTTGAAGCAATCTTTGAGCTTATGTTAAAAATATTTGCCTTTAAAATATATTTTTCCTAGAATAAGAAAAAAAGATGAATGTTTGAATATAAAATACAAATATAGTAAATATGAATAAAATAAAAATGAATATAAAAATAATTCTGAATGAGAGTGAGAGTGAGATTTTTATAATCCTAAACATAACATTTGTTTCAGTATTTTCAGGATTTTTTTTTGAAAATTAATTCAAAAATGAAAATATCACCAGTCTTAATATTTTATTGCAATGTAAAATTGGTGTTTTTCTCTACATCTTTCTGCTATTTCTGCCTGTCCAGGAATATGCCTTTACTTGGAAAAATGAGCCACTTTAAATTAATTTAAAATGCTTACAAGATAAAGTCATAAGTAATTTTCTTGATTATATTTTCATCAAAGGTCATTTATAGATTTTTCTTCTGAAAATTTCTATATTTTATATATTATCAGATATTTCAATATTTTATGTTGTTTTTTAAACAATTTTAAATCATGTTTCTATCAGTATTTCTGGTGAAATGCTTTAACATTAGTACTAAAATGTTTTGTTATTTCTTTCTTAAATGAATGAATGATTCAGACAATTAATCTTCTATTAAGTTTATTATAGACAAAGTACTCTCCTGAATGCTAGAGATACAAATGGAAAAATGAGACCATCCCTGCTCTCAAAGAACTCAAGTGCCAATATATGTGAGAATAGAAAAAAAAAAAAAAAGATTCCTTAGTTAGAAGTCGAAGAAGTGGAAGTAACTGGCAGATCAAGTCTCAGAGGACAGAAGTGGATGATGGAACATGCTATGCAAGAAGCCAAACATGTTGAAGGTAGATTTTAGCACCTATGAAGGGGAGTAAAGTGTAATTATAGTGGGAAAGAAGAAAGGTAATAGGTTGTGAAGGACCTTAATTGATAAACATAGAACTTATATAAGATCATTGAGATTCTAGGGTTCCAATGGAACTTATTCATGTGTGGTTATTTGACCTGTCAAGCCTGTAATTTAAATTTGACAGTTGAATTGATTGTATTAGGATTGGGAGATATTAGAACCAGGGAGACCAATTCCTGGTTATTGCAAGAGTCCAGATGGCAAGTAATGACATGCTAGGATGGTGGCTATGTAAGTAAAAAGGAGGAAACTTTTCCACGAAAAGTTGTAAAAATTATGATGGATTGGGTGAGTATGCATTATACTAGATGACCCCAATATTGTAAGATTGAATGTGAGACTGTTAGTTCACTGGACAGTAATAGAAAAGTTAGTAAGAAGGAAGGTTTTTTTGTTTTTGTTTTTGTTTTTGGCATGTTTTTTGTTGTTTTTGTTTTGTTTTCAGTTGGTTTGGTTTAGTTTGGTTTGATTTGGTGAAGTGGATTGGAGCTGAGTCAAGAAATAATGGCTTGTTCATATTTTTAGATTTATTGAAATTTAAGTTGAACACCATTATTTAGGTTTGTTATGTATCTATCTTTTTTCCTAATCTAATTTTCTATTATTCTACTACCAAATAATTTTAATGATAATATCATTATAACAAAACAGTCATCACTTTTTTAATCCCCCACTTAGAAAATAAATGTTTATTAAACATGTAGTGTGTTAAGAGCTGGGTTAAGCTCAAGACACAAAAACTAAAAAGAAATAACTTGTGAATACAAAGACTTTAAAATCTAATGCAGAAAAATTATATACTTTTGGTTTTTTCCCATGACATTTTAATATTATTTACTTTTGTTACCATCATAAAAGAATATCCATATTTCTCTTTTTCAGAATTTGATTTTAAAGTTATGAAATATGATCAATATTTTAAAGTTGCCATAAACAAGTAATTAACATGCACATTCTATTTCCATTAAATGATAAAAATATGATATAATAACATAGATGTGTACATCTACGTATTATATGCCTATAAATATATATATGCATGTATGTGTATATATACGTTTATTTATATACACACTCTGAGGGAATATTTTGCTTGATAATGTGTATTTATTTTGAGTTGCTTTGTTTTGTTTTCTTTTTGTTTTCTTTTTTTCCCAGTGGTATTGTGGGCAGAAGTGAGAAAATGTAGATGGGAATCAATTTATTTAAAATGGTGAGATGGGGGATTTATATATATGAAATGTAAAATGTACTTTTAGATAAGGTCATTGTATTATTAGTTTTATGTAACTGTTTTACTTTTGTGATAAGTGATTGCTTCCAAAGGGGAGAATAATCTGTAAGTGACTATTGTCAAACATAATACATATTGTCAAATGTATATAATGTCAAACATATATATGCACAAAATATATGCATATTATATGTAATATGTATCATTTAACATAGATAATATAATAGATAAGTATTTAAATAATGTATATAAAATGAAAAGTAAGAGAGATGGAAATGAAGGCATTATAAACTAGTGGAGTAGATACAGACACACACATACATAATTATCACACACTTTTACATTTACATGCACATACAAATAGATGTACATGTACATATTCACATACAAATATATTGACTAATTTCCTCATAAGATCCAGAATAGTTCAATTGCATGTAGATATAGCCTTGATGAGTCCAATACACACCAAATACAAGTAACATATTTTAAAGAAAAATCTCTTGGATCAGAAGTCAAAAACATTGAGTTTACTCTAAGATATGATCCTCACTAGATTATTTTCTTAAGAAAAATGTTAATGAATATTTAACAATAAGCTCTCAACAAAAATAAAAACATGTACACATTACAGACTTTTAATTTTAATCTGCATTATTAACATTTTCTCCATAGCTTTCTCAAATTTAGACATTCAACAAAAATAATAAGAGCCTTGGTTTATGGTGTTTACTCATTTATTAGGTAGAAAGGCTCATAGTGAAAATGTAACATTTTACGTTTATAGCCAGCTAGACCTGACTCTAGCACCTCTTTGTACTTTAGCTTTCTCATTTGAAAAAGAGTGAGTTGTACTAAATGATTCTTAAGTGCTTAAGTGCTTTCTTCCAACTTTAACTGTGATTAACTATTTGTCACTATCTTTTACATGTATACTTCCTTAGGTCATTCTTTTTAGTTAAAATTCATGTTTCTTTTAAATTTCATTTGGGGGGGAAACATTTTATTTATGGCAAACTTAGGAACATTGCTTTTTCCTTTTTACTATTCAGTGATAAAAAGCTAACAACCTCTCCAATACACATTTAATTTCCTTGAAATATCCTAAATAAATATTGTGGCAGGCATTCCTATATTATCCAAATATTACCAAATATTTTATTTTAGTTACACATCTTGCCAAAGTGACATCACAAAAGACAGTGTTAAAAACATAATAAATTACCCTCTCACATCTCTCAAATTGGCAAGATGACAGGAAAAGATTATAAATGATGGAGGGGATGTGGGAAAACTGGGACACTAATGCATTGCTGATGGAGTTGAGAAATGATCCAACCATTCTGAAGAGCAATTTGGAACTATGTCCAAAGACTATAAAACTGTGCATACTCTTTAATCCAACAGTGCCATTACTTGATCTATCTCCCAAGGAAATCATAAAGAAGGGAAAAGGATACACATGTACAAAAATTTTTGTAGCAGCTCTTTTTGTGGTAGTAAAGAAGTGAAAATGAGTAAATAGCCATCAACTAGGGTATGCTGAACAAGTTATGGTATATGAAGATAATGGAATATTATTCTATAAAAATGATAAACGAGCTGATGTTAGATAAGCCTGGAAAGATTGACATGAACTAATGCTGAGCAAAATAAGCAGAACAAGTAATACATTGTACCTAATAACAGCAAGAATGTGTGATGATCAGCAATGAAAGACTTGGTTCTTCTCAGTCAATCCCAATAGATTTTGGACAGAAAATGCCATCTGCATACAGGAAAAGAACTAAGGAGGCTTTGATTTTTCTCTCCCAATATGATTAATAAAGATTTGCGTGTATTAAATGTGTATTAAAATGTGTATTAAATGTGTATTAAAAAAGATATTTACTATGAAAAAAACATAGTAAATCAGAAAAAATTAAAAGGTCATTAAAATTGCAATTAATGTTTCAACTAAAAACCTAGGAAGCTTGGCCTTAAAATACATCACCGCTTTAAGTGACAGGATAATTTTTTGTGAGACATCCATAGAATAAACACTAAAAGAAACTGTTAATATATACACAGACCAATGCACTGGTATTTTTTTTTTACAAATCAAAAAGTAAATAATAACTTAAAAGATTTTTTAATGTAGGGCCACCAAAACACATGGAGATTAATTTAATTTACTGAATTTAACACTAGAATTAATAAAACCTATCTTAAAAGGTAACCTCTAATAGCAAAAGATAAAAATAAATCTCTGCTTGGGAAACAGATCATTCTCTACTCTCTGTAGATTTTGTCACATGTTTTATTGAGATCCCACAAAACAAAGATGTACCATTTTTCTATCACACACACACACAAATCCTGGGTAATAACTTCAACATATGGTTTTAGAAAAAAACAGTATTAAGTTTTGGTGGTTTCAAAAGTTTGAAGAAATTTGGCTTACTGAATTCTAACCAACCATTAAAAATAACAATAGAATCTGAAAGGGAAACTATTCAATGCCATATTGACAGTATATATTAATCTTCATGTAAGGAGTTTAACTAGATGAGAAATAAAGATTCTAATTAGGAAAACAAAATGAACACAAAGATCAAGAAAGTTATCGTGAGTAACTAGGCTCTTTGTAAAAACTAAAGTTTACCTTCACCAAGTTAAATTTGAAATAAATCCTGTCTTTCATTTTTTAAAAAAGAAGATATATATTGAACATGGTTTGTCTAATAATCTGAGTTTCCCAGGCAGAGATTTATTTTTATCTTTTGCTATTGGAGATAATAGAGAAAATACCTTTTGAGATAGGTTTTATTATATTTATGCAGTGAGATATAATGAATTTTGTATATTAGCTTTAATTGGAGCACATATAATAGTAGTATAAACCATAAATCAGAAATAGAGAAAAAGAGAACTTTGAGCTAGGAATTTGACATATTTCACACAAAAATAGATGCATCAACTATTAAAATAAATGTATGTCTTACAAGAAAATAGATTAAAATAAAATCTAATAGTTCACTTACCAAATCTGAGACATCCCCTATTGAATTATTACTTATTGAAAACTGAATAAAACACACTCTCTATCAAACTAGATACCTTACATAGTAAATCAAACTCACCATCTGATTCAAATGTCTCCCACTAAATAAAAAACTCAACCAATAAATCAAGGCAATATTGCATCAAAGAATTTCATTTAAGACAAATATAGTGCATCACCAGATTTAATATTCATCATGGTGAAGTTACAATGTATTTAAATAAATTTTTTATATTTTTTAGTTGTGTTGGCATTTTATCTTTTATCTTTTCAAATGTATTTACTTGGGATATATTAAAACCATATTAATTGGGACTTAAGAAATACTAAACAAATTTCCATTATAATCTGAGGAGATAGGGAGGATGTTTAACAATAAATGGCTTTTAATAATGTATAAGCTGTCCAGTATGAAACATTCACACGTTAATAATAGACTACATGTCATTCTTATCTATGTGGTAAAACAGTGCAATGTTCACATTCCTTCCTCCTTCCTTTCCTTACCACTACTTCTTCTTGTTCTTTCTCTACCTCTCTCCCTCCTCCTCTCTCATTTGATAATAAAGCAAGGCAAGCCATTTCCTCATATATAGTATAGAAGTACCTAAAAATTGTTAGTAAAACATTTTAAATTACCCAAAAACCTTCCTAAGTATTTAAGTATATTCTGAAAATTCTGTATTGGATCCCAATTCTATTTAACTAGATCAATTACTTTAAAAATTCTCAAAATTCAAGCTACATCACATACTTCTTTACATTAGCATTTTAATTTTGGGATCTAATTACCTATGTCCTTATATTAGAATATAATTATGTAATATTTGAGAAATATATTTTAAATGATTTTTCTAGAATTAGTTCTTTGTTGGAGACAAAGAGACTGTTGGAGACAAAGAGGTCTACCAAACCCCTGCCCCCCAAAAGGAAGTGCATACCAGCAAGAGGTCTAATAAACATCACCAAACCCCTGCCCCCAAAAAAGTGCATACCAGGAAGCCAGATACGATCAATTATCTCAAGAAAGTTTCAAGTAGGCATCCTGCTTCAGGAAATCACACATACACCATATCCCTCCCCTTATTCAATTTCCTGACAAATGGTCAACGGATGTTACATCCTTTGTTATATGAAAGTTTACTTTGATGCACCATGTATAAAAACCCTGTACTGAGCCTCAATAAACGAGCTATTCTGTCCCTACACAGAGTGGTCTCCATTCTTTCCTTTCACAGCCCATCCCCAGGTTGAAGCCTCCCCAGCCTTTTTGGCTCACAGGCCGATGCGAGATCTCAGGCACCCCTAGCTCGAGACCCGCGGGTCGGGTCAGTTCTTTATGCCTGTAGTTCATAAAATACAACATAATAATTTTATTTACAATGTTCACAAGATTGTGATATTTAAAGTACACATTTTATACCATAAACATGTAACTCTATTCCTTAATCTCCCTTATTATCCACAACTGAAGATTCACTTATCACACACAGTTTAAAGCCTAATGATGATTTTGCTTCTTATAAACATCAAAATCCTTGTTACATTAAGTAATAAAATTAAGACAAGATAGGTAAGATGGAATCACATAAAAAGAAATGTATCTCAAATTCTAAAAATCTAAAACAAACAAAACAATCTTATTGGGGACTTTGAAAAATAAACTCAAACAGTATTTGTTTGCTTTCTCTTTTTTCCTTATATTTTATTGAAATGTCTAGTTTCTCTCATTGAAAACTATGGTATTTCTTTTGGCAAATTTTTGATGGGTTAGGGCTTGAAAATAGCTTGCAAATAATTTATGACAGTTAATATAACTAACCCTTTCTTATGGCAATTTGTTTAGTTTTTAATGGGGAAAATGTGTTTGTTACTGCAAATATAAACATTGATTAATTGTAATTGCAATTTGGTCCAGTGTGAATTGGTTAGAATATAAAGTAATAACAATTGCAAAAGTATGTCAAAAGGAAGCCTGTCAATTCGATGGAAGATAGAATATGCTGATTCATTCAAGGAGAAAATAAGACATAGCACAATACTACTGAGAAAAATCATGAAGCTCTAACTGGAGAATTGAAATGTATGTTTAATATATATTTTGACTTGTATCATGCACAGACACACATACACACACACACGCACACTGGAGTCAAACTTGAATGATATCAGCTTCTTGGGGGCTCTTTTCCTTATCTTTTGAAATTAACAAGGTCAGAGACTCAACGCCCTTTACCAAGAAAAGAAAAGAACAAACATAGAAACTAAGGATCAAGGCTTGTTTCATTGGGTCACATAAACTCTATTGTTTAAACTTTCTTACAGGATCATCTGCTATTAGATTCTGTAAATAGAATTCTACTGTAAGCAGAGAAGTTAAAGAAATAGAGAAAACATTTCTAAAAGGAGAAAACTGAGACCCATAAAAGGCAAGTAAATTTTCCAGTATCACAGGGAATTGGGAAATTAAAAAATAAATAAATAAAGCAGAACACTGAATTAGATATTTTCTACATTTGATCCCATTTTTAAATAATGTCTAGGTTGTGAATCCCATTTAGTTGTCATAACCTGAAGCACTTAAAATGCTTGAGTGGGAAAATTAAACTGATTCATTAATTCTTAAAATACGATTATATCATTCCTATGTAATAATTTCTGTCAAGGGTTCAGCTGGCACATGCACATACACACACACACAATCCTAGTCTTTGTATTTTTTTCAGTTTGAAAAAGAGGAAACAAATCACCCCCGAGACAGGATGATAGAGTATTTTGTATTATCTAGAGTTTAAGGAACTATAAAATCCAAGAGAGAAAGGAAAATTGACAGTTATCTCATAGCAACATTGCCATTGGGCAGCAGCTGGTTTCAGCAGTTCCCTTCTTTAAGACCATGAAAACTGACATCCATCTAAATGGACAAATTGACACATGTGCATGTGAGTTTAATTCAGTGAATGGATACATATGCCAGAGTTAATATTATTTTATATAAACTGCTGATTCTATCCTTATGTTGTCTAATGTATCTTTATTTGAAGTATAAATATACAATAGGAACCATACAATCTTTCCTAATGGAAGGCTAGATGCTGTAGTCTCAGGTAATTGTTAACAAATTACCCTCAGACCATTTTAACTGTGTTGTGCTCTTTTACTAGAAGGATAAGCATGAGTCATTTCATAACTATACTTCAAAATGCAGAGTTACTACGAATGTAGGTCACATATAAATTTAACCTGTAGACAGAAACCAATGTAACAATTATGTTTAAAAGGGTATTATATATGACAGTTCTTTGGCTAAAGTCCTATTTAACAGATTATGGAGTAAAGGTGACCTTCAATTTTTGCATGCTATCCCAGATGTTTTAGGTCCTATCAAAATTGGAAAGATGTTGAATGTGTCTATTGACAAACAAGTTTTTGTGGATCAAGAAGCCTAATTAAATCATTACCAAGTGATGAATTCTTGGACTATTTCATCTCTCAAAAAATTACTTGTTTTATTTTAGAGGGTTAATGACTTGGCTCAGCTAGAGATTTTATAGCAAGGCAATGAAAGTACATGTCCCTTCTTATAATTATGATTTCTTATTCCTGTTCTATTTATAATAATATTCATTTTAGCTGCTTTTGTCTCATTTAATTAAGGGGAAATGACATTGTCTTTCCTAAAATATTCTAAAATCACAAAAAAAAGTTGGTTTTCCTTATTGGGAAGCTATAAATAAAGTTGTAAAATTTCTGCTATAGTCTTTTTATTTAATTACATGCAAAATAAACTTTATCTAACAGAAATGCTTCATTTACAGAATAAATTTGATAAAAGATAAACTTAATCATGCTGATGGAAAACAACATATTCACTTATTTCACCTATCCAACCTCTTGCTGATCTTTTCTCTATCCAAATATCAACTAAGCAAGAGATTGTAAATTAGATATGAGTCTTCATAGCATCATGGCACTTGATGACATTTTTATTTTTCTTAATGACAGTAAGTCAGAGTGCTTCTTCACTAATTTGTAACAGGGAGTGTAGAAGAGAATTTAAATATATCAATTAATTTGAGCAGAGAGAAATTAATTTTTCTTCTAACCAAACACATTCTGGGTGGGATTCTTCCAAATACAAGGTAGTTATTCTGAATATTTTTCATATTTCCTCAAACTTCTTGTAATTTGGCTTTCCTGAATTCTTTTAACTGTGAAACTTCTCATATTTTTACAGAAAAAAATGAAGCTATTTGTCTTGATCTTCATCTTCTCTCTTCTTTTTCATTTTATATTACTCATGCTTTCTGTCATAACCTTCTCTTTTACTCCTGTCTCATTTGTTGAGGTGGTCTACCTGTGCAAGTAATCCTATTCCATCCTGTCTCCTCTAGCAAATTTCCCCCCATGTTGTCCTCATTTTATCACTTGTTTTTAATCTCTCACTGTCTACTGGCTCATCCCTACTGTATACAACCATGTCCATAACTTTTGTATTCTCAAAAAAAATCATTTTCTTCTTTCATCCTTGCTAATTTTCATCCTATATTTCTTCTGCCCTTTGTAGTGGAACTCTTTGAAAAAGACGTCTATCATGGATGCCCCCACTTTCTGAGCTTTCATTCTCTTCTTAACCTCTTACAATAAAAGTTTTATCTTCATTCTCCTTGACTTCTTTGTTGTCTTTGATACTCTTGATACCTTCTTCTCCTTGAAATGCTTGTCTCTCTAGATACTGGGGCCACAACTCTCTTTTGGTCCTTTTACCTTCTCCTTCTCAATGTCCTTTATTGTATCCTCATCCTGATCATGGCATTTTATTATACGGGTCTCAAAGGATTCTGCCCTGAGCCTTCTTCTCTTTTCCATCTATACTTCTTTTCTTAGTGATCTGTTCAGTTCCAATGAACTTAATTACTATCTCTATACAGATGCTTCTCAAATTCAGTTATCCTGTCCTAACCTCTCTACTTAATGATAATTGCATGACTTGCATCTCAACTGCTTTCAGACACCTTAAATTGGGATACAACACCAACATCTTAAACTCAACAGGCACAAGGAAGGACTAATTTATTCCCCTAAACCATACTGTCTTCTACTTTTCCTATTATTGTAAAAGAAAAAGCATTATCTTCCCCATTCCCTTTGGTCCAGTACCCCACATAGTGTCCTCAACACTTCACTGTCTCTTGACTCCTTCCCTCTATATCCAATTTATTGCAAAGTCTTATTAATTTCACCTCTGACACAGTTAAACTCTTTCTCTCCTCTAATATTGCCACCATGTTTGTATAAGTCCTCATAACCTCTCAACCTTGGATTATTACAATAACCTGCTGATTCTCTCCCCACTCCAAACCATTCTACATTTAGCCATCAAAAATATAGTTATGACCATCTCACCCTCCTGCTGAATAAAACACAGTGACCCCCTTCACTATCAGGGACGAATACAAAATCTTATTTTGTGTCCAAAATCCTTCAAACTTTAGTTTTCTCCTACTTTTCAAGTATCCTCCTTATTCTCTGCTCCATATTTTTCTTTCTTTTCTTTTTTATGGTGAATGCTCTTTTTCCTTCCTTTTTTTATTAAAGTTTTTTTTTAATTTTCAAAACATATGCAAGGACAATCTCTCAACATTAACCCTTGAAAAACCCTGTACTCCATCCCCTTCTTCCCCTACCCCCCTCCCTTAGATGGCAAGTAATCCAATATATGTTAAACATGGTAAAATATGTTAAATCCAATATGTATGCATACATACATATGTATGTGTATATATATGTATATGTATACAAAATTATCTTGCTGAACAAGAAAAATCAAATCAAAAAGGAAAAAAATAAGAAAAAATAAAATGCAAGCAAACAACAACAAAAAGAGTAAAAATACTATGTTGTAATCTACACTTCAGTTCTTACAATCCACTCTCTAGGTGTAGATGGCTCTCTTCATCACAAGATCATTGGAAATGGCTTGGATCATCTCATTGTTAAAAAGATCCATGTTCATTAGAATTGATCATCATATAATCTTATTGTTACCATGCACAATGATCTCCTGGTTCTGCTTATCTCACTTAGCATCAGTTTATGCAAGTCTCTCCAGGCCTCTTTGAAATCATCCTGCTGATAGTTTCTTATAGAACAATAATATTCCATAACATTCATATACCAAAACTTATTCAGCCATTCTCCATCTGATGGGTATCTACTCCATTTCCAATGTCTTGTCACTAGAAAAAGGACTGCAATAAATATATTTTCACATGTGGGTCCCTTTGCCTCCTTTAAGATAACTTTGGGATATAATCCCATTAGAAACACTGCTAGATCAAAGGGTATGCACATTTTGACAACCCTTTGGGCATAGTTCCAAATTGCTCTCCAGAATAGTTGTATCAGTTCACAACTCCATGAATAATATATTAATGTCACAGTGTTTCCATATCCCATCGATCATTCATCATTATCTTTTCCTGTCACCTTAGCCAATCTGAGAGGTATGAAAGGTATTTCAAAATTGTCTTAATTTGCATTTCTCTGATCAATAGTGATTTAGAGCACTTTTTCATATGACCAGAAATGGTTTTAATTTCTGAAAACTGTCTATTCATATCCTTGAACATTTATCAATTGGAGAATGCCTTGAATTCTTAGAAATGTGACTCAATACTCTATAAATTTTTAAAATGACACCTTTATCAGAACCTTTCAATTTGAAAAAATGTTTTCCTGTTTATTACTTCTCTTTTTTTTGTTTGTATAAAAATTTTTTGACCTAATATGATCAAAATTATCTATTTTGTGTTCAATAATGAACTCTAGTGCCACAAATTTCTTTCTTCTCCACAGATCTGAGAGCTAAATTATCTTTTGTTTTTTGCTATTTTGCTTTTAATATTATTTTTATGTCTAAATCATGAACCCATTTCAATTTTATCTTGGTGTTAGATGTGGGTCAATACCAAATTTCTGCCATGCTAGTTTTCAATTTTCTTAGCAGTGTTTATCAAATAATGAGTTTTTATTCCAAAAGCTAGGGTCTTTGAGTTTGTTGAATACTAGATAATAGTTATTGACTATTGTCCTGTGAACCTAACCTATTCCACTGATTCACTACTCTGTTTCTTAGCCAGTACCAAATGGTTTGAATGACCTTTACTTCATAATATAGTTTTAGGTCTGGCACAGCTAGGCAACCATCATTTACATTTTTTTTTTCAGTAATTCCCTTGAAATCCTTGACTTTTTGTTCTTTCAGTTGAACATTGTTATTTTTTCTTGATCTGTAAAATAAGTTTTTGGGAATTTGATTGGAAGAGCACTTGAATAAGTAGATTAATTTAGGTAGTATTGTCATTTTATTATATTTGCTTGGCTTACACATGAGCACTTGATATTTTTCCAACTGATTAGATCTAACTAATCATGTGGCAAGTTTTTTGTAGTTGTCTTCATATAGTTCCTGACTTCACCTTGGCAGGTAATATTTTATATTATTGATAATTATTTTAAATGGAATTTCTCTTTACATCTCTTGCTGTTGGAGATTGTTGGCAATATATAAAAATACTGATGATTTCTGCAGGTTTATTTTGTATCCTATTTTGCAAAAGTTGTGAATTGTTTCTCGTAGTTTTTTAGTTGATTCTCTAGGAATCTCTAAGTATACCATTATATCATTTGCAAAGTGATAATTTGGTTTTCTTGTTATTTACTCTAATTCTTTAATCACTTTTTCTTTTCTTATTACCAAAGCTAACATTTCTAATACAATATTCAATAATAATGGTGGTAGTGGGTTGTTTCACCCTGGATCTTATTGGGAATGGTTCTAGTTTGTCCCCATTACATATGATCTTTGCTGATGGTTTTAAATAATTCCTACTGATCATTTTAAGGAAAATGCCATTTATTTCTATACTCTCTAGTAATTTAATAAGAATGGATTTTGGATTTTATCAAATACTTTTCCTGCATCTATTGAGATAATCATATGATTTTTGTTAGTTTGATTATTGATAGAGTTAATTATGCTAATAATCTTCCTAATATTGAACCAGTCTTGCATTCCTGGTAAAAATCTTACTTGGTCATGTTGTATTATTCTGGAGATGATTTTGTGTAGTCTCTTTGCCAATATTTTATCTAAAATTTTTGCAACAATATTCATTAGGGAAATTGTTCTATAATTGTTTTCTGTTTTTTTTTTAATTAAAGCTTTTTATTTGCAAAACATATGTATGGGTAGTTCTTCAACACTGACCCTTACAAAGCTTTCTGTTACAAGTTTTTCCTTCCTACTCCCCACTCCTCCCTTAGATGGCAGGATATCCACTACGTGTTAATTATGTTAAAATACTTGACAAATCGAATATATATATATATATATATATATATATATATATACATATATATATGTATACGTATTTCTACACATCTTGCTGTGCAAG
>JAJPUD010009986.1:12512-67655 GCA_023553655.1 Myrmecobius fasciatus | reverse complement strand
TTTTTTTTTAGACAGCGTGGATGTCTCTTTAAGGTGGGGAAAAAAAACGGCTGATGAAGTTCTTTGCCCTGGGGCATTTTGGGGAATTAACTTAAGGTGCTGGGCCGGTTGGGGCTAGGACTAAGTCTGAATTACTCCTTAAACAAGGCAAGTCTGCCAGAACACGTGCCCCCAATCAGGGCAGAGTGTCCCCAAGTGCCTCAGATAAACTCCAGGTGTTTGGAGTTTGGAGATTCTGCCACAGTGAGCTGAGTCCCACCCTCACTTCTGGCCTGCACCACTGTTTATCCCTCTGTCCAAGTTAGACAAACCTGATGTGAAGTTCTTCAGAGATATCAGCAAGCAGTGTCCAAATATTTCTGGATTCATTGACTTGAAGATCAGGTCAGAGGCTTATTTTATTGTTGATTTGAGAGAATATCAGAGGAGGATGCAGAGAGTCACCTTTTCACTCTGCCATCTTGGCTCCACCCGCAGTTATGGAATTTCACCTATTTCTAATAAAAAGACCAGAACTGAACAAAAAATTTGATCTCTTAACAAAGAACTCAATAAAAGCATAAAAAGGTAAAAAGGAAAGAACTCTTGAGAACTATATTTCTGCTATGGGCATATTAAAGAATATGGATATAATTTGATTTTATTATGATATAGAAAAGAAACTAGAGGTGGAAAGGAGATCATACTGGAATAAGAAGAAAAAGGAGGCAAAATAAGGGAAATTACATTTCACAAAGAGGCAAAGAAAACCTATCATAATTGAGGAGAAAGAAAGGAGGGGAGTGAGCATTGTGTGCACCTTACTTTCATCAGATTTGGCTCTAAGAGAGAATATTAGACATATTTGGTATCACAAAGAAATTTGCCTCACTTTATTGGAAAGTAGGAGGGAAAGGGGGAAAAGAAAGGGAAGGACTAATAGAAGGAAACACCAATGAATTAGGGGAAAGGTGTAAAAAAGGGAGAGGAGCTCTAAAGGGGAGGACTGTTTGAGGGAGCTGGTCATCAAAAGCAAATTACTGGGGAGGATGGAAGGGGGATAGGAAAAAAGAAAAGCATAACATGGGGTAAATAAGATGGCAAGAATACAGAATTAATTATATTAACCATGGATGTGAATGGGATGAACTCCCCCATAAAACGGAAGTGGATAGCAGACTGGATTAAAATCCATAATTCTAAAATATATTGTTTAAAAGAAACACATTTAAAGTATAGTGATACAGTGAGAGAGAAGGTAATGGGCTGGAGCAGAATATATTACGCTTCAGGTGAAGAAAAAAAAAGCAGGGGTAGCCATCCTGATCTCAGAGCAAGTAAAAGCAAAGATAGATCTAATTAAAAAGAGATAAGTAAGGAAACTATATCTTACTAAAGTGTACCATGGTGAATGAAGCAATATCAACACTAAACACATATGGACCAAGTGGTATAGCATGGAAATTCCTAGAGAAAAAGTTGAGAGATGCAAGAAGAAATAGATAGCAAAACTATACTAGATAAATCAAACCACAATATTAATAAGAAAGAAGTTAAGAGGGTAAACAAAATGTTAAAAACGTTAGGGTATGGTAGATCTTTGGAGAAAATTAAATGGAGACATAAAGGAGTTTACTTTTTTTTTCTCAGAGGTTGATGGAATTTATGCAAAAATTGCCCATGTGTTAGGGCATAAAAACCTCAAAATCAAATGCAGAAAAGAAGAAATAGTAAATGCATCTTTTCAGATTATGATACAATAAAAATTGCATGCAATGTAAGGCCAGTAGAAAATAGACCAAAAAGTAATTGGAAAGCAAATAATTTAATCCTAAAGAATGAATGGGTGAAACAGCAAATCACAGAGATAATTAATAATTTCATCCAAGAGAATGACAATAATGAGACAACATGACAAAATTTGTTGGATGCAGCCAAAGCAGTAATAAGAGGAAATTTTATATCTCTAGATGCTTACTTGCATTAAATAGAGAAAGAGAAAGTCAATGAATTGGGCTTGCAACTAAAAGAGCTAGAAAAAGAACAATTTAAAAATTCCCAATCAAATACCAAACTTGAAATTCTAAAAATAAAAGGAGAGACTAATAAAATTGAAAGTAAAAAAAAAACTATCAAATTAATAAATAAAATTAAAAGTTGGTTTTGTGAAAAAACCAACAAAATAAATAAACCTTTAGTTAATTTGATTAGAAAAAGGAAAGAGGAAAATCAAATTGTTAGTCTCAAATATGAAAAGGGAGAAATTTCCCCCAATCAAGAGGAAATTAGAGCAATAATTAGGAGTTTTTTTGCCCACTTATATGCCAATTACTTTGATAATCCATATGAAATGGAGGAATATCTACAAAAATATAGATTGTGCAGATTAACAGAAGAGGAAATAAATTATTTAAATAGTCCCATTTTAGAAGAAGAAATAAAATAAGCCATTAATCAACTCCTAAGAAAAAATCCCCAAGACCAGACGGATTTACATGTGAATTCTACCAAACTTTTAAAGAACAATTAACTCCAATACTATATAAACTATATGAAACAATAGGGAATCAAGGACTCCAACCAAATTTCTTTTATGACACAGACATGGTATTGATACCTAAACCAGGTAGAACAAAAAAAGAGAAAGAAAATTATACACCCATCTCCCTAATGAGTATTGATGCAAAAATCTTATTTTTTTAAAAAAAATTATTAATACTTTTTATTTGCAAAACATATGTATGGTTAATTCCTAAACATTAACCCTTACAAAGCTTTCTGTTACAAATTTTTCCCCCCTACTCCCCACCACTCCCCTAGATGGCAGGATATCCACTACATGATAATTATGTTAGAATACTTAAGAAATCGAATATATAAATAGTTATTGCATCATTTTTTGTGTAGGAGAAATCATATCAAAAGAAAGAATAATCTGATAAAGGAAATACAATGCAAGCAAACCTCAATAAAGAACATGAAAATGTTATGTTGTGGTCCACATTTCACATCCCTCTCTCTAGGTGTATATGGCTCTCTTCACCGAACAATTGGAACTGATTTGAAGCATTTCATTGTTGAAGAGAGTGATGTCCATTAGAACTGATCCTCATATTGTATTGTTGTTGATGCAAAAATCTTAAATAAAATATTAGCCAATAGATTACAGAAAATCCCCAGGATACTACACCACGACCAAGTAGGATTTATACCAGGAATGCAGGGATGATTCAATATTATAAAAACTATTAGTATAATTGGCTATATTAATAATGAAATTAAGAAAAGACATGATTATCTCAATAGATGCAGAAAAAGCATTTGATAAAATCCAACATCCATTCCTATTAAAAACACTAGAGAGTGTAGGAATAAATGGATTTTTCCTTAAAATGTCGGTAGCATCTATTTAAAACCATCAGCTAGAACCATATGTAATAGGGATTCACTAGAACCATTCCCAATAAGATCAGGGGTGAAACAAGTTGCCCACTATCACTATTACTTTTCAGTATTGTATTAGAAATGCTAGCTTTGGCAACCAAAGAAGAAAAAGAGATTAAAACTATTAGAGTAGGTCATGAGGAAACCAAATTATCACTCTTTGCAGATGATATAATGGTATACTAGAGAATCTTAGAGACTCAACTAAAAAACTGCTAGAAACAATTCACAACTTTAGCAAAGTTGCAGGATACAAAATAAATCCACATAAATCATCAGCATTTTTATACTTCACTAATAAAATTCCACAGCAAGAGATGCAAAGAGAAATTCCATTTAAAATAACTGCCAATAGTATGAAATATTTGGGAATCTATCTGCCAAGGGAAAGTCAGGAACTATATAAGCAAAACTACAAAAACTTTCCACATAAATAAAGTCAGATCTAAACAATTGGAAAAATATCAACTGCTCTTGGATAGGTTAAGAAAATATAATAAAGATGACAATACTAGCTAAACTAATCTATTTATTTAGTGCTATGCCAATATACTCAAGAAATTATTTTACAGATCTAGAAAAAATAATAACAAAGTTCATCTGGAATAACAAAAGGTCAAGAATTTCAAGGGATTAGTGGGAAAAAAAAGCAAATGTTAAGTGGCTTAGCTGTACCATATCTAAGACTATATTATAAAGCAGTGGTTATCAAAACCATTTGGTACTGGCTAAGAAATAGAGCAGTTGATTAGTGGACTAGGTTAGATTCACAGGACAAAATATTCAATGACTATAATTTGTTTAGTTTTTGACAAACCCAAAGACCCCAGCTTTTGGAATAAGAACTCACTGTTTGACAAAAACTGCTGGGAAAATTAGAAACTAGTATGGCAGAAACTAGGCATTGATCCACACCTAACACCTTATATCAAAATAAGGTAAAAATGGGTCCATGATCTAGCCATAAAGAATGATAGTATAAGCAAATTAGAGGAATATAGGATAGTTTACCTCTCAGATCTGTGGAAGAAGAAGGAATTTGTGACCAAAGAAGAACTAGAGATCATTATTGATCACAAAATAGATGATTTTGATTATAGTAAGTTAAAAAGTTTTTGTACAAACAGAACTAATGCAGACAAGATTAGAAGGGAAACTAAATTGGAAAACATTTTTACATTCAAAGGTTCTTGTAAAGACCTCATTTCTAAAATATATAGAGAATTTACTCAAATTTATAAAAATTCAAGCCATTCTCCAATTGATAATGAAAGCATGTGAACAGACAATTTTCAGATGATGAAATTAAAACTATTTCTTATCATATGAAAAAGTCCTCCAAATCACTATTGATCAGAGAAATGCAAATTAAGACAACTCTGAGATACCACTGTACACTTGTCAGATTGGCTAAGATGATAGGAAAAGATAATGACAGGTGTTGGAGGGCATGTGGGAAAACTGGGACACTGATATATTGTTGGTGGAATTGTCAATGGATTCAACCATTCTGGAGAGCAATTTGGAACTATACATAAAGGGCCATCAAACTGTGCAAACCCTTTGACCTAGCCGGGTTTGTACTGGGGTTATTTCCCAAAGATATCTTAAAGGAGGGAAAGGGACCCACATGTGCAAACATGTTTGTGGCAGCCCTTTTTGTAGTGGCTAGAAACAGGAAACTGGATGGATGCCCATCAGTTGGAGATTGGCTGAATAAATTATGGTATGTGAATGTTATGGAATATTATTGTTCTATAAAAAACAACCAACAACATGATTTCAGAGTGCCCTGGAGCAACTTACATGAACGAATGCTAATTGAGATGAGCAGAACCAGGAGATCATTATACATGGCAACAACAAGACTATATGATGATCTATTCTGATGGACATGACTCACTTCAACAATGAGATGATTCAATTCATTTCCAATTGTTTAGTGAAGAAGAAAGCCATATACACCCAGGGAGAGGCCTGAGGAATCTGAGTGTAGACCACAACATAGCATTTTCCTGCTTTCTATTGATGTTTGCTTGCGTTTTGTTTTCCTTCTCAGGTTTGTTTTTTCTTTCTAGTTCTGATTTTTCTGGTGCAGCAAGACAATTGTATAAATATGTATACATATATTGGATTTATCACGTATTTTAACATATCTAAAATGTATTGGACTACCTGACATCTAGGGGAGAAGGTGGAAGGAAGGAGGGAAAAATTTGGAACAGAAATTTTGCAAGAATCAATGTCAAAAAAATTACCCATGCATATGTTTTGCAAATAAAAAGCTTTTATTAAAAAAAACAAAGAAAATTAAGTTAAAAAAGCACCTTTTTCTCAAAATCTAGATTGCAAACCAGATGATAGTTTGCTTTCACCCATATATCTACAAGATTTAGATATCTCTATGTCCTAGATATAATAGGATATAATAGTCTATATCTCTCTAGGATATAATTGTAATTTTCCCCAATATTCTCATATTTCTATTTTTGGAAACCAGTTTTTATTCATTAATTAGAAAGCAGTCTAGAATAGTAACTTTTATTTAAATAAAATATTAAATATAAAGCATATTGTGGTAGAATAACATGCTATATTTAAGGGACATTCATGAACTCCAGTGGAGAAGCATGGGGAAACAAAGTATTTGCCTGAGGCACAGTGTGGAGGAAAACAAAGAAATTTCTGTAGGAAATTTACTATACACTACCTGACCAAAAGGGAAAAATAGTAAGTTCAGTGTGAATAGATGAGAAAGCTAATATGAAAGAAAAATAAAGTAGACTCTGAATCTTTGAGTTTTATTGCTGTTCTTTATATCTTCTCTTTTGAATTTCTAATCTTTTACAGTTATTCTTCCAATATCTCACCTAGAACCTATATCTTGTAGGCATCTATAATCTGAAAGATTTTTTTGGAATTATTGTTTTTTTTATTGTTCTCCTTGAGCTACAGCCATTCTTTCCTGGAAGTAGATTACACTGAGTTTTATGTGATCATAGGTATTATTTGGCCTTGTAAGAAATAGAAATTTAGCTCACTTTCTGCAGGTAACTAGAAAAGCTCCTTTCTAATTCATATTCATTTTGAAATCTACAGTACATCTTTTTCTCCTTTTTTTTAGTTGAGAGAAATTATTATCTTTCTATTGAAGAAATAAGTAGTGATTAATTTTAGATCCCATTTCCTCATAATACAAAACTTTTGTTAAAGTCAATCTCTGAATGACATGACTGATTGATGAGATTACTTTTAGATAGGATCACATCTAAGTAGGAAACCCAACTTCTGTTTAGAGAAATAATGGAATCCATTCTGGGCAAGTCTTATCCAGGGGAGAGAAGCCTCTGTCCTTGTACCCTTCCATTAGAGTTTAGAGGACCCTGCTCATGAAGGAGAAACCAACGGAAGAGGTTTGGATAGAAATGGATCCCTGTTTAGATTGTAGATAGCTGAGTTTCATGATTAAGCCATGGTTTCAACAGGAGGAACTAAAGACTTTTTAGCCCACCTTCTCATTAAATGGTCACTAATAACCATTGATTTTCACTTGTTGGAATTCCCTTTCAGAAGAGTTTATTTCAGACTTTGGGGGTTTCCACTGGGGAACGTTATTTATATAGAGAAAACACTGGACATCAATCTACTGATTGCTGGCTAGCCTAATTATAAATTGATTATTGATTTTACTCAGGACCTTGTTTCTTGGAATTTATTGTTTATAACATAGCTTTTCTGGGTAAGGCATGTACAGCTTAAATAGCTGTTGAAAACTGTCTACTCTATCTTTTCTCTTTGTTGGTACTTGTTTGTTGGGCACACTAGCATGGTTTCAGTCTTTATTTCCCAACTTTTGTGGGACTTCTTTCTCTTTTTGCTATTATTTAAATACTGCAGCAAAACAAAAATTACAAATGCATTTTCCTGTTTAAAAAAAAAAGGAAACTTTTCCCAGCAATTATGAGAATAACACATACTTTCTTTTGTTTTCAGCTTAGAAATTTATGCTTTGTGAACTAAGAACTGAGAATGTCTCGGGAAGCCCCTGGCCTCTATAATTCTACAAAATGACCTTCCCTAGTTTGACAGGACATCAATTAAATTGACTGTCAGAACCCAGGCTAAGACCTATAGTCTGAAGAGTACTTACCCCAAGAGAGTACTGCTGGTTGCCTATGATTATGACTGAATTTTATTTAATGCTGTTTTCTTATATTTCTGCCTATATGGAGAGACTTTTTGAATAATTTGAATGATAATAGAAAAATCCGCAATATGCCCTAAAGGGTTAGGTTGAGGCAAATCTCACTCTATAGCTGGAACAGGATGATGTGACCATGAAACTAAAATCACAACATAAGAGAGGGGCAGAAAAGCATTAAAGCTCTGGATTCTTGAATTCCAGAATAGTTTACTCATGTCATTGCCTTATTTGCAATTAATTTTGTAGCCAAAAGTATAAACAACATATTTTAAGCATTAAAAAACACAATTGTTGTGGGAAAAAAGATTCACCTTTCATGAGTTCAAACATGGCCTCAAATATTTATTAGCTGTGGGACTCAGGGCAAGCCACTTAATCTTGTTTGCCTCAGTTTCCTCATCCGTAAAATGACTTGAAGAAGAAAATAGCAAACCACTCCACTATCTTTTCCAAGGAAACCCCAACTGGAGTCAGAAGAGTCACACTTTTTTGAAATGATAGACCAACAAAAATCAGGTGGGAAATCTTAAAGCACCATGTAAATGTTATCCTTTATAAGTGTCATCATTATTGATTTAACTATTCAATTATGTTCAACTTTTCATGATTCCATATACCATACTTGATAAAGATACTGGAGCGCTTTGCTATTTCCTTTTCTGGTAGATTAAGGGAAACCGGTCAAGTGATTGTCAAGATAGTGGAACTACTGGATCAAAGGGAATATAAAGTTTTATAGCCCTTTGGGCATATTTCCAAATTGCTCTCCAGAATAGTTGGATAATTTCACAATACCAACAATCCATTAGTGTCCCAGTTTTCCCACATCCTCAACAACATTTATGATTTTCTTTTTCTGTCATCTTAGCCAATTTGATAGGTGTGAGAGGATAACTAAGAATTTTTAAATTTGCATTTCTCTAACCAATAGTGGTTTAGAGCTTTAAAAAAATGAATATAGATAGCTTTATCAGAAGTACTAGCCATTTCCCAGCTTTCTTTCCCTTATAATCTTGGCTTCATTAGCTTTGTTTATACAAAGTCTTTTTAAATTAATTCAATCAAAATTATACATTTAGCATTTCATAATGTTCTCTGTTTCTTATTTGATCACAAATTCCTCTCTTTTCTAATGACAGAACAAATAAACTACAATTTGCTTTCATAAATTGCTTACAATAACATTCTTTATGTCTAAATCATGAATCAAATTTGAGCTTATCTTGCATAGAGTAGGAGATGTTGATTTATGCCTATTTTCTGTCATACTGTTTTCCAGTTTTCCCAATAATTTTTGTCAAATAGTGAGTTCTTATTTCAGATGTTGTAATGTTTGGGATTATCAAACAGTATGTTACTATAATCAGTATTGTGTCTTGCATACCTCACCTATTCCACTGATCCACTACTCTGTTTCTAAACAGTTTTGATGATTGCTTGTTTATAATATAGTTTTAGGTCTGATATGGCTAAGTCACTATGCTTTAGATTTTTTTTCATTAATTCCCTTGATATTTTTAACATTTTTTTCTTCCAGATGAATTTACTTATTTTTTTCTAGCTCTATAAAGTAATTTTTTGGCAGTTTGATTGGTGTAACACTGAATAAGTATATTGATTTAAGTAGAATTGTCATTTTTATTATATTAGCTCAGCGTATACATGAACAATTGATATTTTCCATTTGTTTAACTCTGACTTTTTTTGTGTGTGAAAAATATTTTGTAATTGTGTTCATGTAGTTCCTGGATTTGTCCTGTGAGGCAGACTCCCAAATAATTTATATTGTCTACAGTTACTTTAAATAGGATATCTCTTTCTGTTGGGTTTTGTTGGTAACATAGAAGTGCTGATGGTTTATGGAAAACCATGTGCCCCAAATTCATCTCTCTCTTTTGGCTCCTTACTCAAGACAGCAAGTAATCTGATATAAGCTAAACATGCACAACTCTTCCAAATACACCTTCATATTCATGTTATTCAGATCAAAAGGGAAAAAATACATGAGAAAGAAAAACAATCAAACAAACAACAGCAACAAACAAAAAGATGAAAATATTATGCTTTGATACACATTCAGTCTCCATAGTTCTCTTTCTGGATGTGGATGGCTGGGATTTAGGGGCTGACAATTTGCCTTCTGTAGTTGTGTTGGAGGCCTCACAGCTATCTGCTGATCCACTAGAGACTTCTGAACCAAGAGAGAGTATTCAATGATGCTATTTGTCTAAGAGCCTCCAGCTAGATTATCTGATCTGGAACTCCCTGTGCCAGCATTGAGCTATATTCCCCCATGCCAAATTGAGACAGACATTTCCTGATGTCCTTCCAAGACATCTTAAGCTGAAAAAGTATTACACTTTGAATTTTGTGGATTTTGTCATTCCAAAATCCATTCAGAGGCTTGACCTAGCATGGATTTTGAGGGAAGCTTGGGAGAGCTTGTCCACTCTCTGCCATCTTTGCTGTCCCCTCCCTCCAAATTCTTTCAATGATAATTTTACCATTAGGATATTAAGGCAGTTTTCCTTGAAGCTTCATTAAAAGATGTTGTGCAGGCTCTCTTTTTTATTGTGGCTTCAGGTAGTCTAATAATTCTTAAATGTTCTCTCCTGGATCTATTTTCCAGATTGTTTCTTTTTCCAGTGAGGCATTTTACATTTTTATCCTATTTTTTAAAATTTGTTTTTAATTAATTGTTTATGTCTCATTGAATTATTAACTTCCAATTGCCCAATTTTAAGGTTTAACTAATTATTCTCTTTAATTAGGTTTTTTAAACCTTTTTCATTTAGCCAATTCTACTTTTCAGGTAGTTTTTTTCTTCAAAACAATTTTTTGTTTCCTTTTCCAAGCTGTTGAGTTTTTTTTTCATAATTCTCCTGCATAGCTCTTATTTCTTTCCCCAGTTTTTCTTCTAACTTTCTTATTCCATTTTTGAAATTACTTTTGAGTTCTTTCAAGACAGTCTTTTGAGCTTGAGATCAATTCATATCCTCCCTTGAATCTTTGCATATAGGCATTTTGCTATTGCTGTTTTCTTTTTTGAGTTTGCATTCTGTTCTTCCCTGTCATCATAGGAACTCTATGTGGTTAGAGCTCTTTTTATGTTGTTTTTTACTCATTATTTATTTAATTTCTTTTAATTATTATTTTTTCTAAGTATATATAGACACAACTTTTTTGGGATTATACATGTGCATCCATTTTTTGTACACATTTCCTTATGAATCATATTGGGAGATAAAAATCAGAATAAAAGGGAAAAATTATGAGAGAAAAAAAAAACAGAAGAAAAAGAACAAAAGTGAACATAGCACGTGTTGATTTATATTTGGTCTCCATAGTTTTCTCTCTGGATTTGGATGGAATTTTCCATTCAAAGTTTATAAGGATTTCCTTGGATCATTGAACCACCGAGAAGAAGCAAATCATCACATCTCATTATCGTATAATCTTGCTATTGCTGTGTATGATGTTTTTCTGGTTCTGTTTGTTTTACTTATTTGTCTTTCATTTAAATCTTTGCAGGCCCTTGAAAAATCATCCAGCTTTATCATTTTTAGTAAAATTATGATATTCCATTAATTTCATATACTATAACTTATTCAGCCATTCCACAACTGATGAGCATCTACTCATTTTCTAATTCTTTCTCATCACAAAAAAAGCTATGAATATTTTTGCACATATGGGTCCTTTTCCCGTTTTATTATTTCTTTGGGAAAAAAGGCCCAGTATTGACACTGCTGAATCAAAGATCATGCAGAATTCGATAACCCTTTGAACATAGTTCCAAATTGCTCTTTAGAATTGTTGGATCATTGCACAACTCCACCAATAATGCATTAGTGTCCCAGTTTTCCCACATCCTCTTCAACATTCATCATTATCTTTTCCTGTCATCTTTGCCAATCTTAGAAAAGTGAAGTTGTACCTCAGAGTTATCTTAATTTGCATTTCTCTAATCAATAGTGATTTAGAGCATTTTTCATATGACTAGAAATGTTTTTAACTTCATCTGAAAATTGTCTATTCATATTCATATTCATTTAACCATTTATCAATTCTTATAAATTTGAAACACTGGCTATAAAAATATTTCACCAGCTTTCTACTTCCTTTCTATTCTTGGCTCTGATGGTTTTGTTTGTGCAATTAAAAAAATTAATGGAATTAAAGTTGTCCATTTTTCATTTCATAATGTATTCTAGTGCTTCTTTGACCATAAATTACTCCCTTCTCCAAAGATACTATAAAGAAACTATCCCTTCCACTCCCAATATGTTTATGGTGTCACCTAAATCATGTATCTGTTTTGACCTTATTTTGTATGGGGATATGAAATGAAGGTCTAGCTAAGCTTCTCACCTCTCCTTTTCCATTTTCCCAGCAATTTTTGTCAAATAGTGAGTTTCTGTCCCAGAAGCTGGAGTTTTGTTGTTGAGCAAATATTAGATTACTATAGTCATTAATTATTGAGTCATGTGTATCTAATCTATTTCACTGATCCACCACCATTCCATTTCTTAGTCAGCACCATATGGTTTGATGACAGCTGCTTTATAATAAAGTTTTAGGTCTGGTACTCCTAAGTCACCATCGTTTGTATTTTTAAAAAATTATTCCCTTGACATTCTTGAACATTTATTCTTTCAGATGAATTTTATTATTTTTTCTGGCTTTATAAAATATTTTGGGAGTTTGATTGGAATGACACTTAACAAGTAAACTAATTTGTGTAGAATTGTCATTTTTATATTAGCTTAGTCTACCCATGAGCAATTGATATTTTTCCATTTGCTTAGAGCTGATTTTATTTCTGTGAAAAGTGTTTTGTAAGTGTATTCATACACTTACTGGCTCTGTCTTGGCTGGTAGATATCCAAATATTTTATTTTATCCACAATTATTTTAAATGGAGTTTTTCTTTCTATTGCTGGGCTTTGTTAGTAACACACAAATGCTGATAATTTGTGTCGCTTTATTTTATTCCCTGCAACTTTGCTAAAGCTGTTAATTATTTCAAGTAGGATTTTGGATGATTCTCTAGGATTTTCTAAGTTTATCACCATGTCATCTGCAATGAATGATGATTTCATCTCCTCGTTTCCTACTCTAATTCCTTTAATTTCTTTTTCTTTTCTTCTTGGTAGAACCAACATTTCTAGTACAGTGTTGAGTAATAGTGGTGATAATGGGCAGCCTTGTTTCACCCTTGATCTTATTGGGAATGTGTCTAGCTTCTCATTATAAATAATGTTTGCTGATGGTTTTAGATAGATGCTACTTATCATTGTAAGTAAAACTCTATTTTTCCCTCTGTGTACTCCAGTATGTTTAATAAGAATGGGTGTACTTTATCAAAAACTTTTTTATGCATCTGTTGAAATTATCGTATATTTTCTATAAATTTTGTTATTGAAATGATCAATTATGCCAATTATTTTCCTTATGTTGAATGAACCCAGCATTCCTGGTATAAAGTCCAGTTGGTCATAATGCATATTCTTGCTCATAAGCTGTTGTAATCTTTTTGCTAATATTTTATTTAATTTTTGTGTATCAATATTTATTAGAGAGATTGGTCCACAGTTTTATTTTTCTGTTTTGGCTTTTTGTGGCTTAGATATCAACATCATAATTTTGTCCTAGAAGGAATTTGGCAGGGCTCCTTCTTTGATAATTTTTTCCAAATAGTTTACATGATATCGGAATTAATTATTCTGTAAACATCTGCAGAATTCACTTGTAAATCTATCTGGACCTGGAGTTCTTAGAGAATTCATTGATGGCTTGTGCAATTTTTTTTCTAAAATGGGGCTTTTTAAGTAACTTTTCCCTTTTCAGTTAATCTAGGTAGTTTACATTTTTGTAAATATTGATCCATTTGTATTAGACTGTCAGGTTTGTTGGCATACTGTTGAGCAAAATAACTTGTATTATTGCTTAAATTCCTTCTTCATTCATGGTAAATTCACCCTTTTCATTTTTGATGCTGGTAATTTGCTTTCTTTCCTTTTTTCTAATCAAATTAACAACCCATTTACCTATTTTGTTCATTTTTTCATAAAATCAACTCTTAATTTTTATTAATTAGTTTGATAGTTTTCTTAGTGTCTATTTCATTAATCTCTTAGATTTTCATAATTTCTAATTTGGTATTTGATTGGAGATTTTAATTTTCTTCTTTTTCTAGTTTTTTAGTTGCATGTTCAATTCATTGATCTCTTTTTTCTATTTTATTCAAATAACTATTTAAAGATATAAAGTTTCTCTTAAGAACTGCTTTGACTACATCCCCTAGCTTTTGGCATGTTGTCTCATTATTTTCATTCTCTTGGATGAAATTATTGATTGTTTCTAAGATTTGTTGTTTGGCCTACTTATTCTTTAGAGGTAGATTATTTAATATCCCATTGGTTTTTTACTCTATCTTTCTGTGAATGTAATTTATTGCATTTATTGAATGTAATTTTTATTGCATTGTGATCTGAAAATGAAAAGTTTACTATTTTTGCTTTTATGCATTGAATTGTGAGATTTTAATTCCCTAATATTTGGTCAATTTTTGCTTAGGTGCTTGTACTGCTTTCTCTCCTTATTTAATTTCCTCCAGAGGTCTATCATATTTAAATTTTCTAAGATTTTATTAACCTCCCTAGTTTCTTTCTTGATTGTTTTTGTGGTTAGATTTATCTAATTCTGAGGGGGGGAGGTTGAATTTTCCCAGTAATATAATTTTGCTTTCTCTTTCTGTAGCTGACTTAAGTTCTTCTGTAAGCATTTGGATGCTACACCATTTGCTGCATATACGTATAGTACTGATACCACTTTGTTATTGTACATTGGTACTCTTTAATAAGATGTATTTTCTTTCCTTATCTCTTTTAATTAGATATGTTTGCTTTTGCTTTATCTGACATCAGAATTGCTATCTCCAGATGAAGCATAACAAATTCTGCTCTAGCCTTTTACCCTAACTCTGTATGTATCTCTCTGTTTCAAATGTGTTTCTTGTAAACATATTGTAGAGTTCTAATTTTTAATCCACTCAGCTCCTTCCATTTTATGGGAGAGTTCATTCCATTCCCATTCACAGTTCTGATTAACAACTGTGTATTCCCCCCCCCCATTCTATATCCTCCCTTATATACAATTTTGTTCTCTCTTCTCCCTCATCCCAGTTATTCTTAGTACTGTTTTGTTTCTGACTCACCTTGCCCTTAACCTGCTCTTTCTTTTATTAACTCCTGGTCTTTTTTCTGGCTTTCTCCTAGTGTTTCTGCCCTCCCTATAGCCCTTCTCTTTTCTTTCCCCTTTATCATCCTACTTCCCTATAGAGTATGGTAATTTTCTACATCTGAGTGAATATGCCATTTTCTCTTTGAGGCACAACTGCTGAGATTAAGCTTCAGACAATGCTCATCTCCCTCCCTTTTCCCCCATCTACTGTAACATGTTTTTTGTGCCTCTTCATTTGATCTAATTTATTGCATTTTACCTCCCCTTTCCTTTCTCCCAGTACAATCCTTTTATTTCATCCTTTATTGTCTTATTTAATTTAATCACATCAGACTCAATTATACACATACTCTGTCTATATATGCCCATTCTAACTGCCCTATTGAAAGATATAGTTCTCAAGACTTACAAGTATCATTTTCCTATCTGGATTTGTAAAGAGTTTAACCTTTAAATATTTTTTATTTCCTGTTTAGCTATCTTCTTTTGAGACCTGTTTTTGAAGACCAAATTTTCTCTTTAGTTCTGTTTTTTTTCTTCAGTAGAAATGATTGAAAGTCCCTTACTTCATTGAAAATTCATCATCAACTGGGTAGTTGATTCTTGGTTGTAATCCCAGGTCTTTTGCATGCTAGTATATGGAACATTATCCTCTTATTCTTTATTGTATAAGCTTCCAAATCTTGAGTAATCCTGCCTGTGGGCTGTTCTATACATCAATTTTTTTTTCTGGTAGTATTTTTTTTTCCTTGAGATTGACGTTCTGAAGTTCCGTAACAACATTTCTTGGGATTTTCCTTGTTGTATCTCTTTTTGGAAGTGAATGATGGATTCTTTCAATGACTATTTTGTTCTCTGGTTCTAGTATATCAGGATAGTTTTTCTTTTTTCTTTTCTTTTCTTTAAACTTTACCATGTTCCTTTATTCCATACAATTCTTTATTCTTTTTTAAAAAGCTTTTTTTGTTTTTTTTCCAGATTTTTTTCAAAAGTCTAAATAATGTTCATTATTTGACCATTTTCACAAATTTTGTAAAGTTCCCCCATTATGTCCAATATCACCTATCTAGAAAAATCATATTGTTTTCCTCTACCATAGATTGTGTCTAAACTACAAGAGAACTGCTGGATATCTTTGAGGAAATTTCATGTCAAATGTTATGGCTGTCCCAAAGACCTCAGCTTTTGGCATAAGTACTCACCATTTGACAAAAACTGCTGGGAAAACTGGAAACTAGTGTGGAAGAAATTAGGGCTTGACCCACATCTAACACCACATACCAAGATAAGATCTAAATGGGTTCATGATCTGGATATAAAGAGTGATACTATAAGTAAATTAGAGGAATGTAATATAGTTCACCTCTCAGACCTTTGGAGATGGAATAAATTTATGTCCAAAGAAGAACTGGAACTCTTACTTGAACACCAGATAGATAATTTTGACTATATTGAGTTAAAAAGTTTTTGTACAAACAAAACTAATGCAGACAAGATTAGGAGGGAAGCAATAAATTGGGAAATCATCTTTACATTTAAGGGTTCTGATAAAGGCCTCTTTTCTAAAAATATATAGAGAATTGCCTCATATTTATAAGGATTCAAGCAATTCTCCAACTGATAAATGGTCAAAGGATATGAACAGACAGTTTTCAGATGATGAAATTAAAACTATTTCTAGTCATATGAAACGGTGCTCCAAATCACTATTGATTAGAGAAATGCAAATTAAGACAACTCTGAGGTACCACTACACACTTGTCAGATTGGCTAAAATGACAGGAAAAGATAGTGATGGGTGTTGGAGGGGAAGTGGGAAAACTTGGACACTGATACATTGTTGGTGGAACTAACTGTGCATGGATCCAACCATTCTGGAGAGTGATTTGGAACTATGCTCAAAAAGTTATCAAACAGTGCATACCTTTTGGCCCAGCAGTGTTTCTATTGGGCTTATATCTCAAAGAGATCTTAAAGGCAGGAAAGGGCCCCACATGTGCAAAAATGTTTGTGGCAGCCCTTTTTGTAGTGGCTAGAAACTGGAAACTGAATGGATACCCATCAATTGGAGACTGGCTGAATAAATTGTGGTATATGAATGTTATGGAATATTATTGTTCCATAAGAAACAACCAGCAGGATGATTTCAGAGAGGTCTGGAGACACTTGCATGAACTGATGTTGAGTGAAACGAGCAGAACCAGGAGATCATTATACACGGCAACAATGATACTATATGATGATCAATTCTAATGGACATGGCTCTCTTCAACAATGAAATGTTTCAAACCAGTTCCAATTGTGCAGTGAAGAAAGTCATATACACCCAGAGAGAGAGATATGAAATGTGGACCACCACATAACATTTCCTGCTCTCTATTGATGTTCGCTTGCATTGTGTTTCCTTTCTCTGATTTTTTTTCTTGTAGATATGATTTTTCTTGCACAAGATGTGTGGAAATATGTATACATATATTCGATTTGTCAGGTGTTTTAACATAATTAACATGTAGTGGATTTCCTGCCATCTAGGGGAGGCATGGGGACTAGGGGCAAAAAATTTGTAACAGAAAGGGTCAATGTTGAAGAATTACTCATACATATGTTTTGCAAATAAAAACCTTTAATAACAAATGTTATGCCTGTGTAAATCCATAACTTAATGAAATTGATTGACATTAGCTCATGATTAGCTATATGCACAAAGACCCAATGTTCCTTGTATGTTACCCAACCTTCTTAATCTCAATAATTCTATTATAGAATTATCTTTGTGTCTTCTGTCTCCTTTCATTTTCTTTTTTCTTCTCTCTGAATAATTCTTTTGAAAATTACAGTTTACTTTCAGCAGTCCCAAGATAACTTCCATTTGTTTTATATAGCTGATCATTCTTATCATTTCTGATCAGAAAATTAATTATATAATTGTCAATTGATCATTGTGACAGATCATATACCACTAAGCCTATTACAGTCAATCAACATCCTCAGGCTCCATACTACCCTCTCCAATTTCCTAAAACATTTTTCATGTACAGAGACTGCATCACAATTGGTTTTTTGCAGTATATGCTATTCTCTCTGGTTTTCTTTTCTTTTTTTTTTTGTTAAAGCTTTTTATTTGCAAAACATATGCATAGGCAATTTTTCAACATTGGCCCTTGCAAAGCTTTCTGTTACAAATATTTCCCTCCTACCCTCTACCCCCTCCTCTAGATGGCAGCAAGTCTAATACATGTTAACTATGTTAAAATATTTGACAGATAGAATATGTGTATACATATTTATACAGTTATCTTGCTATACAGGAAAGAAAAAAAAACCTGAGAAGGAAAACTTAATGCAAGCAAACATCAATAGAGAGTGTGAAAATGCTATGTTTTGGTCCAGACTCAGATCCCACAGGCCTCTCCCTGGGTGTATATGGCTTTCTTCATCACTGAACAGCTGGAACTGCTTTGAAATATTTAATTGTTGAAGAGAAAGAACCATGACCATCAGAATAGATCATCGTATATTCTTATTGTTGCTATGTACAATGATCTCCCGGTTCTGCTCATTTCACTTATCATCAATTCATGCAAATCTCTCCAAGTCTCTCCGAAATCATCCTGATGGTCGTTTCTTACAGACCAATAATATTCCATAACATTCATATATCATAATTTATTCAGCCATTCTTCAATTGATGGGCATCCATTCAGTTTCCAGTTTCTAACCACTACAAAAACGGCTGCCACAAACATTTTTACACCTATGGGTCCCTTTCCCTTCTTTAAGATCTTTTTGGGATATAGGCCCAATAGAAACACAGCTTGGTCAAAGGGTATGAACAGTTTGATAACTTTTTGAGCATAGTTCCAGATTGCTCTCCAGAATGGTTGGATCCATTCATAGTTCCACCAACAATGCATCAGTGTCCCAGTTTTCCCACATCCCCTCCAACATTTGTTATTATCTTTTCCTTTCATCTTAGCCAATCTGACAGGTGTGTAGTGGTACCTCAGAGTTGTCTTAATTTGAATTTTTCTGATAAATAGCGATCTGGAGCACCTTTTCATATGACTAGTAATGGTTTTATTTTCATCATCTGAAAATTGTGTGTTCATATCTTTTAACCATTTATCGATTGGAAAGTGGCTTGAATTCTTATAAATATGAAATAACTCTCTATATATTTTAGAAATGAGCCCTTTATCAGAACCATTAAATGTAAAGATTATTTCCCAAGTTATTGCTTCTCTCCTAATCTTGTCTGCATTAGGTTTGTTTGTATAAATACTTTTTAACTTAATATAATCAAAATTATCTATCTGGTGTTCAGTTGAGTCCCAGTTCTTCTTTGGACCCAAATTCCTTCCTTCTCCACAGTTCTGAGAGGTAAACTATCCTATGTCCCTTTAATTTGCTTATAATATCACTCTTTATATCTAAATCATGAACCCATTTAGATCTTATCTTGGTATGTGGTGTTAGGTGTGAGTCAAGCCCTAATTTCTTCCATACTAGTTTCCAATTTTCCCAGCAGTTTTTGTCAAATAATGAGCACTTATCCCAAAAGCTGGGGTTTTTGGGTTATCAAACACTAGACTGCTATAGTTGTGGCCTGGTTTGTCCTTTGATTCTACCCTATTCCACTGATTGACTACTCTGTTTCTTAGCCAGTACCAAATGGTTTTGATGACCACTGCTTTATAACATAGTTTTAGATCTGGCACAGCAAGGCCACCTTCATCAACCTTTTTTTTCCATTAATTCCCTTGAAATTCTTGATCATTTGTTTTTTCAGATGAATTTTGTTGTTATTATTTCTAGATCAGTAAAATAATTTCTTGGGAGTTTGATTGGTATAGCACTAAATAAATAGGTTAGTTTAGGTAGTATTGTCATCTTTATTATATTCGCTCATCCTACCCATGACCACCTGATGTTTTTCCAACTGATTAGGTCTGATTTTATTTGTGTGGAGAGAATTTTATAGTTTAGTTCATATAGTCATGACTGTTTCTTGGCAGATAGATTCCCAAATATTTTATACTATTGACAATTATTTTGAATGGAATTTCTTTTTGTATCTCTTGCTGCTGAACTTTGTTGGTAATATATAAAAATGCTGATGATTTATGTGCATTTATTTTGTATCCTGCAACTTTGCTAAAGTTGTGAATTATTTCTAGCAGGTTTTTAGTTGAGTCTCTAGGGTTCTCTAAGTATACCATCATATCATCTGCAAAGAGTGATAATTTAGTTTCCTCATTACCGACTCTAATTTCTTTAATTTCTTTTTCTTCTCTTACTGACATAGCTAACATTTCTAATACAATATTAAAAAGTAGTGGTGATAGTGGGCAGCCTTGTTTCACTTCTGATCTTATTGGGAATGGGTCTAGTTTATCCCCATTGCATATGATGCTTGGTGATGGTTTTAAATACTGATCATTTTAAGGAAAAGCCCTTTTATTCCTATACTCTCTAGTGTTTTTATAGGAATGGGTGTTGGATTTTATCAAATGCTTTTTCTACATCTATTGAGATAATCATGATTTTTGTTAGTTTGGTTATTAATATAATTGATTGTGCTGATATATTGATTATGCTGATAATACACTATGACCAAGTAGGATTTATACCAGTAATGCAACACCATTCCTGGTATAAATCCTACTTGATCATAGTGTATTATCCTGGGGATGGCTTTCTGTAATCTTATTGCTAATATCTTATTTAAGATTTTTGCATCAATATTCATTAGGGAAATGGGTCTATAGTTTTCTTTCTCTGTTTTCATCCTACCGGGTTTAGCTAATAGCACCGTATCTGTATCATCGAAGGAATTTGGTAGTACACCTTCTTTCCCTATTTTTTCAAATAGTTTATATAGTATAGGAATTAATTATTCTTTGAATGTTTGGTAGAATTCACATGTAAGTCCATCTGGTCCTGGAGATTTTTTCTTAGAGAGTTGATTAATAGCTTGTTCTATTTCTCTTTTTCTAAAATGGGGCTATTTAAATAATTTATTTCCTCTTCTGTTAACCTGGGCAGTCTATATTTTTGTAGATATTCCTCCATTTCATTTAGATTATCAAATTTGTTGGCATAAAGTTGGGCAAAGTTACTCCTAATTATTGCTCTAATTTCCTCTTCATTGGTGGAAAGTGCTCCCTTATCATTTTTGAGACTAACAATTTGATTTTCCTCTTTCCTTTTTCTAATCAAATTAACTAAAGGCTTATCTATTTTGTTGTTTTTTTTTCATAAAACCAACTCTTAGTTTTATTTATTAATTCAATAGTTTTCTTATTTTCAGTTTTATTAATATCCCCTTTTATTTTCAGAATTTCCAATTTTATATTTAATTGAGAGTTTTTAATTTGTACTTTTTCTAGTTTTTTTTTTTAAACAGGGAAGTTTTTCTTGATGATTTCTTGAAGAATGCTATTCAGGTTCTTTTTCTTTTCTTCTTCCAATTTTGGCTTTTTGGTAGACCAATTTTTTTTAAATGTTTGTCCTGGATCTATTTTACAATTCATTTTTTTCCCAATGAGGTCTTTTACATTTTCTTCCAATTAATTTTTTTTTTAATTTGACTGATTCTTGATTTCTTATAGATTCTTTGTCTTCCATTTGTCCAGTTCTCATTTTAATGTATGGTTTCCTTGAGTTAGTTTTTATATGTCTTTTTCCATTTGATTAACTCTACTTTTCAAAATGTTGTTTTCTTCAGTTGATTTTTTTCCATTTGGCCAATTGTGTTTTTTAAGGAATTTTTGCTTCAGTCAATTTTTTTTTCTTTCCCAAGCTATTGTATGCCTCTCATTTCTTTTCCTAATTTTTCTTTCATCTCTCTTATTTGACTTTTAAATATTCTTTATGAGGGGCAGCTAGTTGGTATAGTGGATAGAGCACCAGTTCTGAAGTCAGAAGTACCTGAGTTCAAATCTGGCCTCAGACACTTAACACTTGCTGGCTTTGTGACCCTAGGCAAGTCACTTAACCCCAATTGTCTCAGCAAAAAAATCCTTTATGAGGGCTTTCAAGAAATCACTTTGGGCTTGAGACCAATTTGTAATACCTTTGAGATTTCCCATGTCAGTATTTTGTACTCATCTGAGTTGGTGTTTTGATATTCCCTCTCACTGTAGTAGCTTCCTATAATTAATGCTATTTTCCATTTCTTGTCAATTTTCTTTCTTTCTTTTTTCAGATTTTATGACTTTTGAGTTTTAGCTCTGCTCCTGGGGTAAAATGGGATGATGTCTCAAGCTTCTTGTGCTGCTTTGAGCACAGGGGTCCTTTCTCTTTGGTATCTTGTTCACAGAAAAGGATAGCCCTACCTGCTCTCTCCAGGCAACAGCCTGGTTTCCAGGGCTGGCAGTTTGCTGCTAAATTGGGACTAGAGGTAGCCTCATTGGTCTGTTCTGCTACTGAGCAAGGACTAAAGATCTCAGTTGCTGATGTGCTCTGATTAAGACCCTTTCACTGGTTTTCCTGGACACCTATGTGAGGTGGCTGAACACCCTTTTCACCCCAGTGATACTGACCTTTCTTGAAGTCCTTTTAATCTATCTTGAGCTGGAGAGTGGTTTTATTCCATCAGTCTGTTGAGAGGCTATGTTTCATGAAGTTCTTGAGACAAACTGGGAAAGTTCAAGCAGCTTCCTAGCTTCATCTTGCCATCTTGGCTTTGTCCCAGGACTGGTTTTTTTTTTTGCTCATTTTAAAAAATTAAGCTCTGCTCCTAGGGCAAAGAGAGTACTAATCCAAGTTTATCTTGTCAGGGGACAGGAATCTCATCACTATCTTTCTGCACTGAGGAGGGAAGTGTTGGCAGCTTTCTCATTGAGCTGGGTTGGCCTGGCCTGGTTAAACCTCTTGTGCCAAGGTTCAGAGGTTTACAATTTGCCTTTTGTGTAAGTCTGGAGGCCTCACAGTTATCATGCTGGGCTACTGGCCCACTGAGTCAGAACCGAGTGACTTCTACTGATGATTTCTATTGTGGCTTAAAGCCTCTTGTTGCATCCCCCGTATTGAAGACATGCTTCCCTTTTAACCAAGTGAGATAGTTCTACTTAGTTATCTCAACCTGGAAAATTGTTTCATTCTAATTTTTTTGGGTTCTCTTACTCTTGAATCCATTTAGATGTTTGATTTAATGTTGTTTCCAGGGGAATTTGGGGAGAGCTCAGGCAACTTCCTCATTTTTCTTCACTATCTTGGTTCTGTGGCTCACATTCTAAAGGGGTAGACAATACATACATACATGTGTGTATTTTCACACATGCATACATGCGTGTATATGTACACACATATATGTTAACAAATGCAAATAAATATATTGAACTTAAATACTAGGTAATGGTCAAAGAAGAGCATTCAGCTATCTGGGGGTGAGGGGGAGAGAAAGTTTTCACATCAAATATGATGCTTGAGTTTAATCTTGAAGCAACAGAGTATTTCTATGTGACAGAAATGAGGTAAGAGTGTCTTTCAGCAAGCAGTGAGAATGGATTGTATAGAAGCAAGCAAAGTGAGTGGTAATGGAGCAAAGAGAAAGTCAATTTAGATATATTTCAGAGATCAAAAAGGAGAGCAATGTTCAATAAGGTTGGAAAGATAGATTGGGGTAAAAATGTGAAGGTTTAAGAGCTAAACAGAGAAAGTTATATTTTGTCCTAGAAGTAATAGGGAGCTATTGGAGCTTACTAAGCAGGGAAATAACATGCCCAAATCTGTACTAAATGAAAATCATTTAGGCAGCAGTATGGAGGATGAAGTGGAATAAAGAGAGGCTTGAATTAAGATGCAGCCTAGGAATTAGGATGTAGTGAATATAAAGAAGTGCAAGGGGAGGATTCTGGAAAAAATGGCAGAGTAGTTGGTAAATTTCAAGCTCTTCCAATTGCTACCTCACATAGAACAAATTTTACTCCTCAAGGTGAAAAATCAAGAAGATTTGGGTCAGAACAGGGGTCCTCCTAATATAATCTGAAAATATTTGAAGAAAGGCTCCTGGCTGAGATTAACCTGTTCCAAGTGCAAAAACCTCTGGACTACCTCTGCAAAACACCAAGTGGGGACCCCTCAGGCTAGCTGAGTGTTCCTGGATTCTCAGCAGTAACCACAGAGACCGTCACCTCCTGGACTGTTTATAGAGTGGTTTTGAGTCCAGGAAGACAGAGTGAATTTCAGTTGATTGGGAATGCCAGGCCCACTTGTGTTGTTGAGACACAACCTTGGGAGAAAAGAAACCAACACCTGGTGAGTGCCAAAGCAGTGGGGCAGGGACTCTACTGGCTGTGAGCACTTACAGGAAGATGGAGCTCTTAGTTGGGGTTTCTGGTCAGAGGGGAGAGCTGAAGTTTGAGGCACCATCCTCCAGCCCAAGATTAGAAATACTTACACTAACACCTCTTATTAAAAAAAAATGAATCAACAAAGAAGAAAGAACCCTACCATTGAAACATATTATGGAAACAAGGAAGATCATGGTTCATCTTCAGAGGAGGAGGACACTTTAGTAAAACAAATAAACAAACAAAAAAAAAGCTTTTACCTCAAAGAGTAATGTAAAATGGCTCCCTGCCCAGAGAGAATTTATAGAACTCAAAAAAGGCATTCAAAAATCAAATGAGAGACTTTGAGGAAAAAACTAAAAGAAAAGAAAAACAGGAAGATTATAAAAAAAGCTTAACCAATTAGAAAAGGAGGTACAAAGCCTCAAAGTTGAAAATAACTCTTTGAAAATTAGAATTGATCAAGGGGAAACCAATGAAGCTATGAGAGACCAAGAAATAACAAAGCAGATTATGAAAACTAAGAAAATAGAACCAAATGTGAAACATCTTACAAGAAAAATGACAAATGTGGAAAATGGATCAAGATGTGAAAATATAAAAATAATTGAACTACCAGAAAGTTGTAACCAAAAAGAGAACCTGGGCACAATAATGGAGGAAATAATTCCAGAAAAATTGTCCTGGAATGGTAGCATATGAGGAGAAAGAAGAAATAGAAAAAAATCCACTGATCAACACTTAAATGAGATCCCTTATAGAAAATACATAGGAATAGCATTGCCAAATTTTTAAACCGCCAGATCAAAGCAAAAATTTTGCACTGAACAATAAAAAACAATTCAAATACTCTGGAGATGCAATTAGAATTGTAAAAGACTTATCAGCAACTACAATAAAAGATCCCAGGTCATGGAATCATATCTATAGACAAGCAAAAGAACTAGGCCTATGGCCAAAAATATCATATCTCACAAAATTATCTATAATTTTCAGTGAGAAAAAATGGACATTCAATGAACTAGCAGATTTTCAGGACTTTCTATCAACCAAACCTGAACTTAACAGAAAATTTAACATATAAAGAGCAAATATCAAAGATCAATTTTAAGGGACTCAACATGAACAAACTGCTTAAACATAGATAAGTTGTTTGCTTTTTCATATGGGAAATGTATACTTTATGTTTAAAATTTACATCAACAATAGGGTAGCTCAATAGAAAGATTAGCAGAATAAAGGTAAAACTAGTAATTAAGTTTTACAAATGAGGTGCAGAGGAAGAATTGACTCTGAGGCATTAGGGGGGAGGAGGGCTTATAGTTCTGAAAACCTACTCATATCAGGAATGGGTTCAATAGGCAGCTCAATATATATATATATACCATGAAGATTATATCACCCTCCAAAAGCTATAAAGAAATAAGAGAGGAGGGATGAGTGGTTGAGGAAGCAAAGAGTGAGGTAAGAAGACAAAGGAGGGATGCCTGGGTGAAGGGAGATTAATAGTAAGCCAAATTATGGAGCAGAATTTAATGAAAGAGTCAGCAGGGATAGAGACATTTGTATGTATTTGAGGTGTGTGTGCGTATGTGTATGTGTGTGTGTGCAATTATATGTATGTATGTATATATCTACATATGTATACATAAATATATCTTTTCTTAAGTGTAGCTTGCTTGGAAGTGGTGGGAGGATGACAGGGGGAGAAAAAAATAAAATAAACAGAGGTGTACAGCAGAGAACCAAAGAACAATTTATAAGGAAGACAGAGTCATGAATATAATTTCTTCTACATATATATATGTATATATATATTTCTTAAATTGGTATTTTTTGTTATATATTTTGAATCCTCCCTGATGTTCTGTGGGCACACAACAATGTTCTCTTTTGTTTCATTTTGTTTTGTATTGAACCACATCCATCAGAGTTAATCATATGCTATAATTTATTTAGCCAATCCCTAATTGATGAGCATCCACTCAGTTTCCAATTCTTTGCCTTTACAAAAAGGACTGCTATAACAATTTTGCACATATGGGGGTCCTTTTCTCTTTTTTATGATCTCTTTGGTTTACATACCCAGTAGAAATACTGCTGAATCAAGGGTATATGTGGTTTGATAGCTCTGTGAGCATACTTACAAATTGTTCTCCAGAATAGTTGGATCAATTCACAACTCCACTAACAATTTATTAGCATCCTCCTTTTCTTACATCCCCTCCAACGTTTATCATTATTTTTTCCTGTCATCTTAGCCAAACTGAGAGATGTGTAGTGGTACCTCAGAGTTCTCTTAATTTTCACTAATGTAATTAATAGTGATTTAGAGCAAGTAATACAAACTTTTAAAAAATTAATTAAAAATGCTTTTAATGACATAAAATTGTTATCTATGGTATCAAGGAATGCCTGTATGTATTTGTATGTATGCATGTATACACACATGTATGTTTGTAACCTTAAATGCCATATGTTATACACCTAATGGGAGTAGGAAGAACCCTTCAGTGATAGAATAGAAGAAAACTAATTGTAATTGAATATGCACTCTAGATTGGTTATAGTCTAACACACACTTTTTAAAAGGGATTTAAAAGGGGTTAGAGGAAGTTTGGGTAGAATCCAATGGACTAAAATTTTACAGTAGAAGCCATTTCATCAGGAATCAAAAATTCAGAAGACACAAAGGGAAACAATTTCAACAAGGAGGAAAAATGTGTTATCTAAAGTGTCTTATGTGGATACACAAGTAATTCACCAACCAATTTGGATTTTTAAAAGATGTGTACAGAAGATGGAAGAAGGTAAGTAACCGAGGATGGCTATAAGAGTATAATGCTATTATGTTAGAGGTGTAGGCAGGTGTGTTTAAGTTCAAGATTAGTTGAGACTAGCAAAATAAGGTAAGAACAATAAAAATTTGGGTTGTTTTGTTTGTTTATAATTCTCTTCAGAAAAGTGGGAATAAAGAGGCATATAACTATTAAATGGGTAGATAAGCCTATGAAAATTGAAAGGAGAAAGAAAACAGAAATGTTCAATTTTTATCCTATTTATTGTGTATTCTCTGTAAAGGAAAATGACCTCTGAGTTGAAAAGGAAAGAAAAAAATATTTCCAATGTGTTGACACATAGGAAAAGCTAAATATTGCAGAACAGAGAAGGGATTCCCTGAAGACCTTGAGAGGCTAAAACACTAGGCTGAATAAAATAAAATGTGTTATAAGTATAAAGTCTTATGCTTATGTAAAAAGAAAAAAACAATCATCCAAATATAAGATGGGGGAAGTGTGATTAACTTATAGTTTGTTTAAAACATGTCTAGGGATGGTAAGCATATTGTGGACCATAAACCTAAAATGAGTATTCTGTGGCCATCAAAGGGACAAAGGAGAATTCAGGTCATATTAGGAGAGGCTGATCTTCCAAGATTGAGGAAGTAATGGTCCTTTTATCTCCTGCCTTGGTCAGATCCCATCTGGAGTACATTAGTCACTTTTTAGTTCCACAGTTTAATAAGGACATTGATATTTTGGAGACCATTCTGAGCTGGAGCCAGAGCAGAGCAATCAGGATAGTGAAGGGCTTGCTATCCTTTATAGAAAGATAGGTTGAAAGAAATGAAGATATTTAATTTGAAGAAAAATACTAGATAGGATTTAATTTATTTGTCTAATTACTATATTTGAAAGGATTCTGATGGGGAAGAGATATTCTATTTCGTCTGTTTGGTCTCAGAGGACAGAGCCAAGAATAATGAGTGGAAACTGCAAAGAAATAAATTAGGGGAAAGTCCCTAACAATGAGAGCTATGCAAAAGAGGAATCAACTGTTTCAATATGTGAATGTTTCCTCTCCTTGAAGATATTCAACCAAAAGCTGTATAATCACTCATGAGATATATTATAGCAATAGCTTGGAGGTTCAGTGAGTTGGACACTGAGCCTGGACTCAGAAAAATTTGAGTTCAAATCTTAACTCAGTAACAGTAGGACCCTAGTCATTTCTTAACTCAGTCAGTGATAGGATGCTAGTTCATCTCTCAGTTTCCTCTAGGTTTGTCAACTGTGAAATGGCTATAATAGCACACACTCCAAAAAGATTGTTGTGAGGATCAACTGAAATATTTTTAACCTCCTAGAACAGTGCCTACCATACAGTAACCTCTATATAAATACTTATTACCTTTCTTAGCTGGAATTTCTTTGAGGGATAGATTGGACTAAATGCCTGCTAAGGCCCTTTTCAATTCTGAAAACTGATTCTGTGACAATTCTGTGAACAGGGGATACAATTCCATAATACAGGCATGCATAGTCTTCAAATCTTAATGAAATTTGAATCACCAGTGTGAATGGAGCTTTGTACTTGGTTCTCAAGAAAACTTGTTTGCCCAGAATGACTCAGCTCTGTAGGGCTCCAGATAGATGAGACATTATTTCAAATGAATTAGGTAATAAATATTTGGAATGAGAAGGAAGATTGCCAATGACACTGGCAAATTTTGGCTTTAATGTTTGGTCAGATTGACTGACTTTAATATCTACCATATGACATATGTTATATATGCTGATAGGAAACCTTTCTTTAATTTGATGGTAAAGCTTTAGATTTATGCAGATATAGAGACAATAATCTACTCTAATGGCAAAGGCTAATGTAAAAGTAGGAACTTTGCCACCCTGTTCACATCCTTAAAATATTGAGTCCAATCTTTTAGGGTATACTAATCCCAAAAATATTATTCAAGGCCTGAATTCAGAAGGTCTTCCTACAATCAAAGAAGTAGCATCATTGGTCTTTGGGAGTAGGTAGGTGGTAAATGTTGCCAATTACCATCAAGGGCAGTGATTTCTCTTTCACTCTGAGACAACCCATAGTTTTTATAGAAAACAAAATTGCTGGGCTAGTGGTTCTCTGGTAAAATGCTGATTTTTTTCAAGGAAGAACAAGAAAACCAAATGAGATCTTATTGAGACTGGGTCATGCTGATCTGATAATTCTGATACCTGGCTGGTTTTTCCTGTGTATCTTTATTTCTTTGTATTTCATGTGTTGTTGGGGAAAATTTTTGCAAATTACTATGCTTAAAGATGCTTGAGGACTTAGACAGACTACACACCAAGTGTACAGATGACAATCACTCTGGATCACAAGTTTACTAGTGGAGGTAACTCTGACAGCAGTCATTCCTCTGATATTCCCTAGGACATACTTCTATCAGAAATGATAAGACTGTAGCACTGAAAATAAAGTGAGTCCTTTTTTTATTCTATCTGAAATACAAAGAGGGATTCATTATAAATTAGTATCACCTAAAAGCTGGTAACACAGAAGGGAAACTGATGATGATATTTTATTAAGGCATAATGAATAATGAAGACAAGGTGGCTACAATTTGTAATAATGACAATAACAATAATAAAAATAATAATATGTATTTAATTGGTATAACACTTCTTACAAAAAACGCCTTTATATATCTTAATTTACTTGATTTTCACAACAATTTCATGAGATGACTAAGGCAGTTATTATTATCCTGATTTTATAGGTGAAGCAACTGATGCATAAAGTGTTTAAGTCACTGAGGTCTTGTAGCATTTAAGTACCAGAATTGTAATTTGAAGTCAAGGATTGTTATCCTAAGTCATGTGTACCTTCTGTTATGAGTCTTATTTTGCATAGTTCTAAAGCTTGGATTTACAAAATATCTAGGAGGTAGGTTGGCTAAAATAATTTTTATTTCCAGAGTTTCACCAATTAGGTTAATGATGTTCATAGATTTTAATTAATGCTATTCTGAAATTAATGTCATAAGTATGAAAAGAAAAAAATGAAAGGAAAAGGTGGGATAAAGAAATGAGAGAGAGAACAAAGATAGAAAGAGAAGAAAGAATTCAGAAAGACAAAGTTAGAAGGGACTTTTGAGGTTGTTGAATCCAACCCTCTCTCTATTTCATAAATATAAACAAATTGGGGGGAACTAATACTAATAATTATGTTAAACAAACATTTATTTCACACGACTTTATGTATGAAAGTTCTGTGTTCAAAATGAAAGGAGATGGAAATACAAGAAATGCATTCTTACTTAATCCCAAAGTAGTTTATACACTGGGAAAATATGTCTTATCAAGATAAAGACATCATAGGATTTAAAACTGTAAAAGGCTTTAGAGATCATCTGTGACATAATGTCTTCCCTCCCTCCCTAAGGCCCTGGTATTTATGTTGTATGTAGTCTGTAAGGCCCTCAAAAGAAGTGATTATTATTATTATCATTGCTTTTATATCCAACACCCAACAGTGTGCCTTGAACATTTAAAACTTTAGGACTTTATTTTTAGAATACTCTATAATCAGGATTAGAATATTTAGGGAAGGTAAAGAATTAGAAACACAAAATATCTTTTAAATCTTCTAGTAAGCTTTCAGTGGCTTTGAAAGTGAGTATTTATTATTTTTCATTTCTTGTTTTCAAAGGGACAAACTTCATGGTTGCTGTCTTGACTTGTACATGAATTGTACTTAAGTGAATATTTCAAAGCCTAATAAAAATGCAATACATATCTCAGCATATAATGTCATGGCAGCTAGGTGGCACAATTAATAGAGCATTGGCCCTGGAGTTTATAGCATCGAACTAGTCTCAGACATTTACTAGTTGTGTAATTATTGACAAAGCATTATCTCTACTATGCCAACTTCAGGTCTGCCATCTGTTAAATGGGGATAATAGCATACCTTCATCTTAGGTTTGTTGGGAGGATCAATTGAAATCATATTTGTAAAGTGCTTTGCAAAATGTAAAATAATATGTGATAGCTATTTTTTATTACTATGAGATAAATTAAAGCGCAAGAAGAATATCAAGATGAAACTGTTTCTCATCATTCCTCAGAACAAAAGTTGTTCTGTTTTTAACATGGAAAAAATAAAGGATTTCTATTTGCTAAGGTGGAATGAACTAAAGTCTTGAGATGCTGGAGGGGAAGTGGAACCCCTGCTACATTACTATAATGTTGGCTACTCATGCTGTGACATTTTCATTTATGATAAAGACTGTCACTAAGACTATTAGAAAGATTAATCTTTGTCATAAATGATTGGCTCTATAATTCATTTTAAGAGGGAATAAATTTATCAAATACTTGATTTCTATGACAAAGCTTGTCACTCAAGTCACAACAACAAAAAATGAATTCCCATCTGAAATTCAAGTTAGAAACAGCATGGGGTGTACAATATCAATTTAACTTGTTTATGGAATAATCTCACTTTATATCAGAGTGGTATCTGAAAAGATAGAAGCAGAGAAGATCTTGTTACCTCTGTTTAGAGAAGATTGAGGATTTTTAAAAAAATGTTGTCTAACCCAAAGGTTTCATTACTGTGGAAGATTACTGATTTAGAAATTCCTTTTAGCAATTCTTGATTGATTCTTTATAAATACTTCAAATATTTATAAATAACTTGGATCATATACAAGTTGCATTTGCATATGACGCAAAACTAGAAGGGACAGGTAATTTACATGTTGGATCATAAAGCGGGAATCAAAAACTTTCAATGAATTGAAACATTGGATTGAATCCAAAAAGATGTTTTAAGGTTCATAACTATCATTTCATTATGTGAGAGATATGAAAGCATGGAAGCTCTGTGCACAGATTTGGATGGCGATCTGTATATAACTTAGAGTCTTAGAGAGCTGTGTAGGGAACTAGGAAGGTTAATACTTGTCCTCTATCACATCATATTTAGGTGCCAGAGGAACAATTAGGTATTCCTGACTCCAGAACTGGCTCTCTACTTATTGTGTTTTGCCATTTATCTCTCATTATATAGAAAGAATGGCATCCTTTGAGCAGGATATTATTTGATATAATAGCAATCTGAAGAAATCAAATGTCTTGTGTATTTTTGTCAAAGAATGAAGACTTTGAAATGTGTATCCATCCTGATGTAATTGAATTTTATGAAATGTAGTATAGTTACTGACACAGGATTTTCATGTCAAAATAGTTCTTTCTCCCCATCTTGGACTCTTTTTTCTTTAAAATTTTATTCTTATGGGGGTTGGAATATAGATCTTAGACAAAAGTACCAAAGTGGAATGGTGACTTACAAAATGGAAATTTCCCTTCTTATTATATACTGACTCATGGATAATGGTATTGAGTCATGTCTCTCTCCCTTTTAAAAATTGTCTTCCCTAGGATAATAACTCATTACAAAGCCTACTGGACAGTTGCTACTGATTGAGAGATATCACTGTTATAGTAAAATGGTGCAAAAGACATTAACATGGAAGTTAAAAAATTAAAAAGCAAGTTCACTTGCTAGCCATGTGAAATTGGACAAATTGTTTAATCTGAGACTCAGGTTCCTCAACTATAAATTCAAGTAATAATTATCTACCCCATTAGGGTTATTATTGTGAGGATCAAATGAATTTATATGCATGCATGCATATACATGTATGTGTGTATACACATAACATATAATAACGTACACATTAATAATAACAACAACAATAATTTTTATATAGAGCCCTATATGTCAGGTATTGTGCTTAGTAATTTACAATTATCTCATTTCATCCTCACATTAACTCTGAAAGATATATGCTGTTATTATCTCTACTTTACAAATGAAGACACTTGGACAAACAAAAATTAAATGATTTCACAAGGATTACATAGCTGGTGAGTCTCTCAGGTCACATTTGAATTCAGATCTTCCTGACTCCAGGCCCAATGCTCTATCTGCTTTCCCACTCACAAACATTCATGCACACAGGTATACATATGTATATAGGTGGCACAGAGGATAAAGAACCACACATGATGTCAGGAAGACTCATCTTCTTGAGTTCAAATATAGCTTAGAAACTTAAGCTGTGTCTCTCACCTGCTGTCTTCACCCTGTTTGCTTCATTTTCTTCACCTATGAAATGATTTAAAAAATAAAATGGAAAGCCATTCCTAGTTTTCTTCCTGGAAATGGGATCAGGGACAGTTAGACAGAACCTAAATGACTGAGCAACAACGAAATAAAGCGCATATGCCAGTTGAGCAGTATGTATGAGCAGTGTGTCTGGGGAAGAACTACTAGGGTGATGGAATTTCTTGATATCATGTTATATCTGGATGTTTAGAATGAATGATACAGAAATATATCTTAGGAGTTATGTTCAATTATTTGAAGGACTATTAATTGGAAGATGGATTTAATTTGTTTTGTGTTTATCCTAGATTTAGTACCAAGTGGCACATGTCACCAAGAGGAAAACATAAGGGTTGGACAGAGAGAAAAGAAACTTCCTAACATTCTGAACTCTCCAAAAATGTTATTTCATACTTTGGGTAAAAGTAGAGTCCCACTCACTGGAAATTTTCATGCAAAAGTTGTATGATCATTCTCCAGCTATATTATCAAAGAGATTCTTGGTCAGTTCTTAATCTGGTTGGTGTCTGCAGTCCCTTCTCACTTGAAATTTCTGGGATTCTGAAATACTTTATAGCATGATGCCATTGCAGAAATTAATGAAACAATGCTTGGCACATTCTAAAATGTTAGATATGGAAAGGAACTTAAAGACCATCTACTTCGTCTAGTCAAATTTCATCCTACAGATGAGGAAACAGTTACACATACTGGGAAAGTGATACATTTAAAGGCCACACAACTAGTTGGGAGTATAGGACTAAAACTCAGCTCTTTTAATACCAATCTAATATCCTTCTGTTATAATACAAGCCCTCAGATTTGAAGCAACAGAAGTGCTGGCAATGAAAATGGAGAGGAAAGAAGGAAAGGGAAATTATCTGAGAGATGATGCAAATGAAAACAGGATAAGACTTGAGGATAGATTTATAAGAGGGCATGATCCAATGTTCCTATCTTTTGCTAACTTGGTGAGTCCAATCTCTTTCTCTTTTCTTTCCTTTTCTTTTTTTCCCTCTGGCTGCCTTCCTTCTGGCTGTTTCCCCCAATTCATTAGCACCTCCACTGGAGGTGGGGAAGAGGAAGGGAAGGCAGATGCTTGTAACACATCAGTGAAGGCTGCTACTCGTTAACAGCTCTTACACAAGCCTAGTGAGAAGGGAGAGGGAAATCACTGGCAAATGAATTTTCAGTATTATCTATAGGTTTCATTTCACTGGATTAACTGCCATTAATTGAGAAATGACTGTTAATAGACACCCACACAAGGACTCTTGTCATTCTCCCATTTGCACCCTTCATTTCCATTCTGAATGGAGGCCTCTGTGGCTTCTAGAGTTTCTCTAGGTAGATGGGGAGGAGAGAATGGTGAAAGGAACAGTGCTTCTAAGTCTGAATCCTTGGCAAATCTTTCAGTTTAATTATTTCCCTTGGCTCCATTCAAGAAAACAGTAGGATATCCTTTTATTTTTTAAAATCATTTTTCATCCTTTACTTGGTACATGGTTGTACCGTTAAGCATCAAATTTTCGACTTTTTGTGTTCATACTCCCCTGATGAGTCACTTTCAAGTGTGTAATAGTTACATCTTCCCTTGTTCATAATGGCCTGCTAGTCAGCTATTCACTCCTCTCCTAAGCTGCCTCTAAGACTTTTTTTCCCCCAATTTGGGCTGAGAAGGGAAAAGAATCTAAGAGTTTGTAGGAAGTTAGCTGACTATATTCATCATGCTTGCAGACTGACTGGTGTCTAAACATAGAAGTTAGGGGCTGATTAAGAATGTCTTTCTTGACACAAAAAGGTTGAACTCATTCTCAATTCTATGAGCCCCGACTTCCCCTCAATTCTTAAATGCCCTTCTTACTGTTCTACAAGTCATAAAATTAAAGAATTTAATCTTAGAGGTGACTCCAGAATTTATTTAATCCAACACATAACTGAAATTAATCCCTACTAAAATAGATCTCATAAGTTTAGAGTAGTACCTTGGAACAGGACATTATTCCACTCATGGTCAGCTCTAATTCTTAGGAACGTTTTGTTTGCATCAAGCCTAAAGGGGCCTTTTAATAATTTTATGTAATATGATTTTTATAATCATCAAATATTTTGTTCTCTGGGATCAAACACAGTAAATATGGCTGTTCTTCATCTTGACAATCCTTCAGACATTTAGACATGGATATCATTTGTCCTGAGTCTTCTCTTTTTTAGTTTAATCATTCTTTTTTCCTTCAAATGACCCTTATAGAATGTGGAATTGAGGCCCTCCACCATTCTGATTTCTCTCCATTGTATATTATCCAGTTTAATCAATGTTCTCCCTATGGAATTGAGTTGAACAGCTCTAAAGGGGTTTAGTATAAGGAAACTATTGCCTCTATAGTTTTTGAAGATTATGCCCCTCTTAAAGCAGAGAAAATCTCATAATTTCTGGCATCCTACCTTGCATTGTGGCTCATATTGAGTTTTCAGTCCAGTAAAATTTTTCAATCTTTTTTCAGAATAACTGCTTCTTAAGGCATCTCCACCATACATGTGTGAATTAATGTCTCTATTCATCTATCTATTCGTCTATCCATCTATCTATCTATCTATCTCACTACCTAACTACATTTTATTCAAATATAAGACTTAACATTTGTCCCTACTGAATTTCACTTAGATTCAACCCTATCAAGGGTTGAGTATAACCAAGTACTTTTGGATCTGGACTCATATACAATGTATTAGCTTAACTGGGCAGATATGTAGTCCAGTGTATATTTATATTTATCTAGAGTCAGGAAGAACCAAGTTCTTATCAAACCTCAAACCTTTGCTAGTGTGTGGCCCTGGGTTAGACGCAGAATTTCTGTTTCATTTCCTCAGTGGCAAAATGTGAATAAAAATGGCACCTAATTCACAAGGTTACTGTGAAGATCAAGCAAGTTAATATTTATAAAGTACTAAGCAAAATGCCTGACACAAAGTAGGCAATTGGTAAATATTTGTGTTCTTCCTTCCTTTGTGTCATATGCAAAATTGATGTATATACTATTTCCACCTTTATTGAAGTCATTAATTAAAAAAACTTAAACAACACATTCTTCAAGATCCAGCTCAGCAAACCTTCTCATGAAAACCTTCTGTCAATATTCTAGTCCAAGCCATCTCCTTTTTCTCTGAAATCCTATAATCTTTCTAATGTCTGGACTGGAATCCATATTGTGGGTCACACTAGATGATTACTTTTTCTCATTTGTTTGGCCTTAAAGTATATTCTGGAAAAAAAAAGTTTTATTCTCTAAATTTCTATAGAAGTAGGTAATTCCTACACAAACACTCAAGATAGTGATGCAACTATCAGGTACAGGATTACCTTTATTCCACCCTATAAAAAGTACAAAAAACAATGTAGATGTTAAGTGTAGTAGCATGGTGGCACATACCTATAATTTCTATTTTTGAAGAGATTGGTGCTTCTTTATATCTTGAGCTTGGGAATTCTGAACTATAATAGAGGTAAAGTTAATCAAGTGTCAAAACAAAGTCTGGGACCAATTTGGTGAACTCTTGAAAATTAACATAGATAGTTCTTTAGCTTCTGTAATACATACTTTTAGTTTGTTGCCACTTTTTCAGCTTTAGGATCTCATTCTTCAGTAGGCCAGTCCTAGAAATCTAGAACTTGAGTTGGCTAGAAAGACATTTCTGCTGGTATTGCTCAGGAATTTCAGAAATTTCTAGAAACATTTGTCCTTAAATTTTGGGTCTGGAAATCCCTTTCTTAGTCTATAAGGATAAGAATAAATGTAATCCCCATCTTTATTTGCCCCAAGGCTGGCATTATCAGTCACTGGTGGAGAGGAAGCAGAGAAATAGCCCCAAGGATATAATTCTCCTTTTATTTCTTCTGCACTTCAATGTGTCCTACATCTGAAAAAATGAAGAAAAAAGATTAAAGGCAAATTGATTGAGATGCCAGTAAAGATTCTTTTGGGGGCAAGGACAAAGGGGTGATCCCTACTATCACTGTGTGAACCAAACACATCATTCCAAATTGATCTAAATTGATTTAAGAATGAATCAGATGAGTTCCAATAAGATCAGGGGGTGAAACGAAGTTGCCCATTATTACCATTACTATTCAATATTGTATTAGAAATGTTCGCTTTAGCAATAACAGAAGAAAAAAAATTAAAATAATTAGAGCAGGCAATAAGAAAACAAAATTATCACTCTTTGCAGATGATATTATGGTATACCTAGAGAAACCTAGAAAATCAACTAAAAAACTACTAGAAACAATTCACAACTTTAGCAAAGTTGCAGGATACAAAATAAATCCACATAAATCATCAGCATTTCTATATATTACCAACAAAGCCCAGCAGCTAGAGATACAAAAAGAAATTCCATTTAAAATAACTGTAGACAATATAAAACATTTGGGAATCTACCTGCCAAGCAAAAGTCAAGATCTATATGCATACAATTGCAAAACACTTTCTACAGAAATAAAGTCAGTTAAACAATTGGAAGAATATCAAGTGCTCGTGGGTAGACTGAGCTAATATAATAAAACTGACAATTCTTCCTAAATCTACTTATTCAGTGCCATACCAATCAAAATGTTGAAAAATTATTTTATACAGCTATAACAATATAATAATAACAACGTTCATCTAGAAGAACAAAAGGCCAAAAAATTCAAGGGAATTAATGAAAAATGCATGTGAAGGTATCCTGGCTATGACAGACTTAAAACTATATTATAAAGCAGTAGTCATCAAAACTATTTGGTATTGCTTAGAAATAGAGTGTTGATCAGTGGAATAGATTAAATTCAGAAAACATAATAGTCAATAAACATGGTAATCTAGTATTTGATAAATGAATAAATAATTTATGGCTAAAGAAGAACTATAATACATTATAAATTGCAAAATGGATAAATTTTATTATATTAAATTAAAAAGCAGAGAAGATTATAAGGGAAACAGAAAACTGGGGTAAATTTCACCTCCAAGGGTTTTGACAAAGACCTCGTTTCTAAAATATATAGAGAGTTGACTCAAAATTATAATATTACAAACAATTCTCCAGTTGATAAATGATCAAAGGACATGAAAAGATAATTTTCAGATGAAGAAATTAAAATCATTTATAGTCTTGTGAAAAAAAATGCTCTAAATTACTATTGATCTGAGAAATGCAAATTAAGACAACTCCAAGGTACCACTATACACCTCTCAGATTGGCTAAGATGACAGGAAAAGAATGATAAATATTGGAAGGGATGTGGGAAAACTGGGATACTAGTAAATGATTGGTGGAATTGTGAACTGATCCAACCATTCTGGAGAGCAACATGGAATTATGCACAAAGGGCTATAAAATTGTACATACTTTTGATCCAGCAGTGTCTCTATCAGGTCTGTATCCCAAAGAGATCATAAAAAGGGAAAAGGACCCACATGTGCAAAAACACTTGTAGCAGCCCTTTTTGTAGTGTTAAAGAACTGGAAACTGAATGGATGCCCATCAGTTAGAGAATGGTTGAGTAAGTTATGGTATATGAATGTTATGGAATATTATTTTTCTATAAGAAACAATCAGCAGGATGATTTCAGAGAGGGTTGAAGAGAATTACATGAAGTGATGCTAAGTGAGGTGAGCAGAACCAGGAGATCATTGTACATGGCAATAGCAAGATTATGTGATGGTCAATTCTGATGGACATAGTTCTTTTCAACAATAAAGTGATTCAGGCCAATTCCAATAGATTTGTGATGGAAAGAATAATCTGTGTCCAGAAAGAGGACTGTGGGTACTTAATACAGATCACAACATAGTATTTGCACCTTTTTTGTTATTTGCTTGCTTTTCCCCCCTTTCTTCTTTTTTTCCTTTTTGATCTGATTTTTCTTGTGCAGCATGATAATTGCAGAAATACTTAAAGAAAAATTGCACATTTTTAACCTATATTACATGCTGTCTCATGGAGGGAATAGGGGGAAGGGATGGAGAAAAAATTTGGAACACAACGTTTTGTAAGGCTGAATGTTGAAAATTATCTTTGCATATATTTTTAAAATAAAAAAGCTATTATTATAAAAAGAGAGAGTGAATCAAATGGTCAAATCTATACTTTTCACTGGGAAATGAAATCATTCCTAAATATTCACTACATTGGATTGATAAGAAAACTTCCCTAACTCTCATTATATCAATTCTTATGCACTTTACTGTCTGTACTTTTTATATTAATATTCAAAAATAGCACTTTAAATAGCTGTAAATAAAACACTACAACTATGACTTAAGACAGAAAGGGCCAAATAAAAAATTAAAGATCACAAATTAGATTTCACAGTTAGCAATAGCAACAGAGGAAATTTGTAATAGAATGGGATGCCAAAATAAAATATAGTATAAAAGGGATGGGAGTGTAATCATTCAATCAATTAACTAATGAACAAGCACTTTTCCATTTCTTTACAAAATTTTATTTAAATTTTTGCTCAAATGAGCATCATTTTTAAATCCTTTTTTAAACTTTTTTTCTTTTTCTTTTTTTAACCAAGAAATACTTTTATTTATTTATTTATTTAATATTTTCCCCAGTTATATTTATTTTTTTTTAATTTCTCAGTAATCATTTATTTTTTTCCTTAAAATTTGAATTTATTTAATAGTTTTCTTCAGTTACATTCAAAACCTTTTTTTTACATTTGTTTTTTTTAAGAATTTTTAGTTCTAGTTTCTTTTCCTTATTCCCACCCACCATTAAGAAATGACATGTGAATTTAAGCAAAACTTTTCCATAAAAGTAAAGTTGTGAAAGAAAACATAGATCTCTCACCCTAATGAAAATAAAAACCCTCAAGAAAAATTAAATTAAGAAGAAAGAGAGTGATGGAGAAGAAAATTAGAGAAGGTTTCAATCTGTATTCAGACATAATGGATTCCTTCTCTGAGTATGGATAGGATTTTTTGGGGGGTGACTTCCAATTTCTAATTTCTTTCTTTCTTTTTTTTTAATTAAAACTTTTTTATTTGCAAAACATATGTATGGGTAATTTTTCAACATTGACCCTTACAAAGCTTTCCATTACAAATTTTTCCCCACTAGTTCCCACCCCTCCCTTAGATGGCAGGAAATCTACTACATGTTAATTATATTAAAATACTTGACAAATAGAATTTGCATATACATATTTTTACAGTTATCTTGCTGTGCAAGAAAAGTTGGATCTATTAGAAAAAAAAATCTGAGAAGGGAAACATAATGCAAGCAAACATCAATAGAGAGCATGAAAATGTGATGTTGTGGTCCACATTTCATATCCCTCTCTCTGGGTGTATATGGCCCTCTTCACTGAACAATCGGAACTAGTTTGAAACATTTAATTGTTGAAGAGAGCTATGTCCATAAGAATTGATCATCATATAGTCTTGTTGTTACCATGTATAATGATTTCCTGATTCTGCTTATTTCACTCAGCATTAGTTCATTTAAGTCTCTCCAGGCCTCTCTGAAATCATCCTGCTGGTCATTTTTTATAGAACAATAATATTCCATAACATTCATATACCACAATTTATTCAGCCATTCTATAACTGATGGGCATCCATTCAGTTTCCAGTTTCTAGCCACTACAAAAAGGGCTGCCACAAACATTCTTGCACATATGTGTCCCTTTCCTTCCTTTAAGATTTCTTTGGGATAGAAACACTGCTGGGTTTGATAACTTTTTGAGCATAGTTCCAATCCACAATGGTTGGATCTGTTCACAGTTCCACCAAGAATGTAATCAATAGGATTTTTCATAAGTTCTTCAGAGTAGTTGTGGATGATTGTACTACTGAGAATAATAAAGTCATTTACAGGTGGTCATCCCAGAACATTATTATACACACACACACACACACACACACACACACACACACACACACATATATATATTTCACTTTTTTCATGGAGGACTTTCTAAGGCTTTTTTTTTTCACTGAGAATATCCTGCTTATCATTTCCAAGAAAACAGTATCATTCCATTACAAACCACATTTTATTGAGCCATTCCCCAATTGATGGGCATCCCCTCAATTTCTTTTTTATTGGCCTGAAAAGAGAGTTGTTATGAGTATTTTTGTACATATAGTTCAATTTCTTTTTTTCCCTGTTTTTTTCCAAATCACTTTTGGTATTCATGCCTAAGTGGTGTTGTTAGGTCAAAGGATATGCATGAAATTTCAGCCCTTTGGGTACAGATCATATGTTTTCATCATTTATCTATTGGGGAATGGCTCATTTTTTGTAAATTTGACACAGTTCCCTCTATGTTTGAGAAATGAGGCCTTACCATAGAAATTTGCTTCATTTTTCTTTTACAATTACTATTGCTAATTGTATTTCCTCCCATTTATTCTCTCTCTCCTTTCATGCTATCCCTCCTACAAAGTGTTTTGTTACTGACTGCTTCTTCCTCCAATATGCCTTCTCTTTTATCACTCTGCCCCTTAACCATATCCTATTCCCCTTCTGTTTTTCTGTAGGGTAAGATAGATATCTATACCCCCATTGAGTATGTATGTTATTTCCTATTTGATGTAATTCTGATGAGAGTAAGGGTTACTCATTCACCCCTCTACTGTAAAAACTTTTTCTTGCCTCTTTTTTGGCAAATAATTTGCACCATTCCACTTTTCCCTCTTTTCTCTCCCAGTGCATTCCTCTCTCACCCCTTATTTCACCTTTTTTTAAAAAAGGTATTATCCTTTCACACTCAATTCTCACCTGTGGCCTCTTTTTTATACATACTCCTTCTAACTGTCATAATAATGAGTTACAAGTATCATCCTCCCTTTTAGGAATGTAAACAGATAAACCTTATTAAGTACCTTATGATATCACTTTCCTGATTACCTCCTTATCCTTCTCCAGAGTCCTATATTTGAAAATCTTTGATAAGGATTACTTTAGCCAATGAATGAGATGATGAACTTGAGTAGGTATAGACTTGAAGAAGGCAAACCCATCAGCAGGCTATTATAATAATAGAGGTGTGAGGTGATGAGAGCCTGCAACAGAGTGGTAGCAATATCAGAACAGAAAAAGGAAACTATACAAAACATATTATAGAGGAAAAATCAACAGAACTTAGCAACACATTAAATATGGAGGGCTGAAAGGAAGTGAGAAGTTGAGCTCTCAAGAGTGAATGACTAAGCCCAGGACCAGATGGATTTACACGTGAATTCTACCAAACATTTAAAAAACAAGTAACTCCAATACTATATAAACTATTTGAAAAAAGAGGGAACGAAGGACTCCTACCAAATTCCTTTTATGACATAGACATGGTACTGATACCTAAACCAGGAAGGACAAAAACAGAGAAAGAAAATTATAGACCAATCTCCCTAACAAATATTGATGCAAAAATCTTATTTAAATAAAATATTAGCAACGAGATTACAAAAACTCATCCCCAGGATAATACAACATGATGAAGTAGGATTTATAACAGGACTGGTTCAATATTATGAAAACTATTAGTATAATTGGCTATATCAATAACCAAATTAACAAAAAAATATGATTATCTCAATAGAAGCAGAAAAAGAATTTGATAAACTGGAACCATTTCCAATAAAATCAAGGGTGAAACAAGCTTGCCCACTATCACCATTACTATTCAATATTGTATTATAAATTCTGGCTTTGGCAATAAGAGAAAAAAAGAGATTAAAGGAATTAGAGTAGCTAATGAGGAAACCAAGGTAATGATGAATGTTGGAGAGGATGTGGGAAAACTGGGACACTAATACATTGTTGATGGAATTGTGAACAGATCCAGCCATTCTGGAGAGCAATTTGGAACTATGCTAAAAAAGTTATCAAGCTGTGCATACCCTTTGATTCATCGGTGTTTCTATTGGGTTGTATACCAAAAATATCATAAAGGAGGAAAAGGGATCTACATGTATAAAAATGTTTGTGGCAGCACTTTTTGAATGGCAAGAAACTGGAAACTGAGTGGATGCCCATCAGTTGGGAAATAACTGAATAAGTTATGGTATATGAATGTTATGGAATATTATTGTTCTATAAGAAACAATCAGCAGGATGATTTTAAAGAGGCTTGGAAAGACTTACATGAACTGATGCTAAGTGAAATGAGCAGAACCAGAAGATCATTGTACCCAACAATAAGATTATATGATGATCAATTCTGATGGATGTGACTCTTTCCAACAATGAGATAATTGAGGCCACTTCCAATGATCTTGTTATGAAGGGAGCCATCTATATAAGCAGAGAGAGGACTGTGGAAACTGAATGTGGACCACAACATAGCATTTTCACTCTTTCTGTTGTTTGTTTTCTTTCTCAGTTTTTTTTCTTGATCTAATTTTTCTTGTGCAAGATAACTGTATAAATATGTATACATATATTGGACTTAACATGTATTTTAACATATTATATATATATATTGGACTACCTGCTATCTAGGGGAGAGGATGGGAGGAAAGAGGTTTTGGAACAGAATTTGGAACAGAAGGTTTTTTTTTACAATTTTACAAAAAATTGCCCATGCATATGTTTTGTAAATAAAAAGCTGTAATTAAAAAAAGAAAAAAATCCTAACTGGAACCATTTCTAGTCATAGTAAAAAAAAAAGTGAATGACTGGGGAAATTTGAAATCAGGAATTTTGAAAAGGAGGAAGATTCGAGGGGAAAGATGATGAGTTCAGTTTTAGGCATGTTGAATTTATGTACATGGGACATTAATTTGAGATGTGTAATACACAGTTGGAGATGCCAATCTGCAGGTTAGAAGAGATATTACAGTTGCATAGGTATATCTAAGACTCATCAGCTTGGAGATTGCCATTGAAATTATGGGAGGTGATGCGATTGCTAAAGTAAAATAGTAAAAATGGAAAAGAGAAGAAAAACCAGTATAGAGACCTAGGAAATATGTACCTTTAGTAAGCAGGATCTTGAAGATGGAAGAGCATGGACATATTTATAGACAATAAAAGAGCATCCAGGAGACAAAGGTATATTGAAGATGAATGAGAGGGTAGAGGTAATAGAGGGAGTAATTTTCTAGAGAAAACATCCAGAGAAAATTTCCTAGGTGTTCTCTGGCTGTCCAGTTACTGATATAGTAGCTAAATGAGTGTCTCCTCCTTACTCCTCTCCAGCCCAAAAGTCTAGAAGCATTTGCCTTTAATAAATTCTTTGCTCTTCTTACTACTCAAAGTTTTTTAGATTATAGAATTATAGGGAGATTGTTAGTAATTACCATATGTAATTGGTTTGACTATACTCTTTTCCAGGGAGAAGGATGCAAGAATCCTTTTTCAGAAATGTAAATAATTTATTAAAATTTATTAAAAAGAAAAATATACAAGATATTAAATCTTGAAGCACAACCAACCAAAAAGACATATTCATTTTGAGAGGAGATGTAATGGCATTATGGTATTAATAAAACATTATAGTAGGATAGGGTGAAATTTGCTGGATGGAGGAGGGTAGGTTCAATATATGAGTAATTCCCAAATTAAAGTTTTCTTTCCATCAAATACTAAGCTCAATCTTGTTTTTATGTAATTTTAATTTCATATTTCATTTAATTTCATTTTATAGAAATTTTGATGGTTCATAGCCATTTTAATGTAAAATCAAATCTTGATCAGCTCAGACTCCAGCAGACACATTTGAATTCTACATCTTTATGCACACTGTCACACATAGAGGAAATGCTAACAGAAGGCTTCAGGGGAAATAACCCATTTTTCTTAGAAAAGATGAAAGAAGGAATTAAGAGCTTTTTTTTTTCTTCACTACATTTTGTGGTAGCTCTGGTATCTGTGGTAAATGGAATCATAATTTAAAAGACTTTTTGACCCATTTCTCTGGATTATTCAATAAGATTGTTATAATTAAGGCAATGAAAGAAAGTAATCTTTCCTTTCTTTATAATCTCATAAACCTTTTTTGCATCTCTCCTAGGCACTTTGTAATTTTTGTTGTGTTTATTCATACTACAGCATTTGACATATAGTGGGTGCTTAAAAGTACTTATTGAATGGATGGATGAATTTGTATTTTTCTCCTTCAAGGAAAAACCTTTTTCTTTGTAGCTTTATAAGTAGCCTTGATAAATTCTGTTTCCCATAAATTAAAGCCTTTAAGCAGAGGTTGATCACTGCTGAGGGACAATGCAGACCAGATACATAATTTGAGTAGAGTTTGGACTTTAAGGCCTCTGAAGTCTCTTTTATTCCTGAAATGATTTTGGAGTAGATGGGCATTAGATACATGTTGATTAATAAATTTTCAAATAGAACATCCTATATGCTATTATTTCCTTCCATCAAAATAAAACTAGAAAGATTTCAGTCAAATTCTCCTCCAATTTTTGTCTATTACTAGTTGATGATTCTTTCTTAAAACTTCAGGAAATGGGCATTCTTTCTGACCTGGAACAGTCTTTAGCAATCACCCAGTTCAATCTTCTTATTTTATACATGAAGAGACCAAACCCCAGGGAGAGAAAGGGATTTGACCCACATCACAGTTTTAGTGGCAGACTTGAGAGTCAAGTCCAGTTTTCTTATTGCCTACTTTAGTGAGCTTTCTGAATACCACACTGCCCTCCACACCACACACCCCTAATTCATTTTTACTTTCCAGTTTCTCTTTTAAACTCTAAGTTACAATTATCATCAAAAGCCTGGCTTTAAATCTAAATCCCCTTAGTTCTGATTGAGTTCAAAGATACTAAAGGATTTGATTTCTTCCCTAGATAATTAAAGATCAGGCATCCCTCAGACTGTTCTTTTAAAATAATATAATAAGATTCACTTCTTAGAGATCAAAAGGTCAGAAAGCTATTGATCAGATGAAGAATAATATATTTGGTACTGGAGATTTAACTTTTCCCATTGAGCTGGTGAGTCAAGGGATATTGAAACCTTCCAAGACATCCTACAGCTATAGCAAATACCTTAGGATCAAGCACAGATGAGGGAGAGCTATTAGGTTTATTCTTATAAACTTAAACCTAAATGGGAATATGTTATATTCCATTAGAAATACCAGAAGTACTTTGAAGGAAATTTATAGACATATTTCCTTATTTACTTAAGCTGTTTTAATAAGGGTATGATTCCTTTCTTCTCCAGCTACTAATTCTAGCAAATCCCTCATTCTCAACTGTTTCAGCTATGAATGTTGCAGAAAAGTATGTTTGCAAAACATTTCTGAAGAAGACACTGGAGTTTAAGCCAGGTTTTCATTTTTAAAAGATCTGGTTAATAAGAATAACCACAATTATAATCAGCATCATCAGAGAAATCATGAATTTCAAAGCCCATTGATATGGGAATCTTCCTTTACTGATAATTAATAATATCAGCCTGTCTAAGGTAAAGTTTGAAATTGATAAGAGTATAAAAATAAGGCCTCATGAGTCTTTAAACTTTCTTCTTTGAGCTCTGTAGTCACTTCAGGCATCTGATATTTAGAGATTGACAATGACAACCCCATTTCAAAAATAAGTCTCTGGAAGAAGTCTACATGAGAGGAGTACATATCATGTTCCTATCCACAGTTTGCTAAGCTAGAAACTGGGAAATATCCCCTTGAAGGAGATCGGCACTGCTCGTCTTCTATCCCTGAATTATATAATGCTATATGTAGAAGAACAGTCATTTAAAGAAACTGGGGAAGTTGAATATGGAGAAGAACACATAGCAAGGGGTAGGAAAGTAGAGCTCAGTTCAAATATTTGAGGAAAGATTATGTAAAAGAAGGAATAGATTTGTTCTGTTTTGTCCCAGATATAGAGACAGTAACAAGGGCTGGAAATTTCAAGGAAGCAACTTTAGACTAGAGTTGGGAAAAATCCTTAAGAACTAGAGCTATTCACAATTGGAATGAACTTTCTTAAGACAATTCCTTCTCTTTGAAGGTCCTCAAAGAGTGGTAGTCATTTGTTGGATATTTTATAGGAGGATTCATTTTCTAATAGATTGGAGTAAATTAGCTTCTGATGCCTCTTCCAATTGTCATATATTATAATTCTGTGTGTTCTCCAGGTTCTTTGATCCAAGCAAGATCTGGGTTAACATTCCAAAGAATTGGCTTCTTGTATTAATCCTAATCTTAATTCGCTTCTTTGAGATGCCTCTTGTAAAACACTCTGGAGTATGGAATCAATACTATGTTGTACTATCTGGAAAAAAAGCATAATATTGAGGCAGCTAGGTGGCACAGTGGATAGAGCACCAGCCCTGAAGTCAGAAGACCTGAGTTCAAATCTGCTCTCAGACACTTAACATTCCCTAGCTGTGTGACCCTGGGCAAGTCACTTAACCTCAATTGCCTCAGCAAAAAAAAAAAGCATAATATTAAAAAGCTATTTTAATTCCCTGAAGCTCAATTTTCTCATCTGGAAAATGAGAAATTAGATTTAATAGCATCTAATGTCATTTTCCTTTGTTCAGTTGAAATATTCTGTTATAATTCCTTTCCTCATGTTTTAAGCAAATTTACAAGTCATTACATGTTTTTGAATGTTTGTTTGAAATAAACTATGCCATAAACTGCCCTCCTAGCTTAATACATCTCTTTGTAAAAAAAATAGTAAAAACTTCAGATTTATAAACATCAAGTAAGTCCTGATGTCTTGCTTCCACATAAAAGACAAATAACTAGCAACAGTTGGGATCCTTGCTCCCTGAAACAAACAAAATAAAAACAGTCTTCTGGAAATCCTAGAAAATTCTATCAACTTTCTCATGGGAATGAATATAAGTATAATTCCAAGATTAACCTAAGTGTGGAGGCTTTCCCATCTCTGTATTGCTTTCCTAGTTAAGTAGTATACTTCCTGGGAATAGTATATTTGCTTTGGTTGGTCTAAAACCAGTCTCAGGATCACCAGCAGGAGCCAATATTCTGGCAAAGTCTTCTAAAATCCTGCTACCAATTTCTGCTGCTAGGAAATAGCTCTTCCTGCTAATTGGCAGAGCTAGTGGTACATTTGCCCATGCTACAGTGTCTAGCCTTTTAGTGAAATTAAGCCATCACAAGGACCACATCAATTCTACTTCCTGTGCTGGCTTGTGATTGCACTGCTCCCATTGCCATTATTCTTGGCATGAAAATCTGGGTACCTCCATGCGCACTTCCAGTAAACTGTTGTCCTCACTACTGCAGCCAAACAAGTCCTAATAGCTCCTACTGATAATTCCCTCATTACACTGGGAAACACTTTTCCTCTTGTGGCATTTTATGGTCTACTATTCTGGTAACCATACTTACATCTGGTGCATATTATACCAATTGACTTTCTCCCTATGAAATTCTGTGATGCTCACTGCCATCATGTTGTCATATTAGATGACACTGTAAATATTTCAAAGTCAAGACAATGTCATTTTTTAAAGTCTGAGTCACAAGATTTGGCCTACAAATTAGTATGGGGGAAAAATAGCCCCTTGTATGTAGCCTCTACCCCCACCAACTAATGGCTATATTCCGACTAGTAACTAGACTTTATGTACTATATTAAAGAAACCTCTTTATCCCAGAGGTTTATTTCATACCTGGACTACTTATACATTTAAAAATACCTTTCAACACTAATTCTTCAGATGGGTTTACTACTCTAGGAATCTCCTGTTTAAGAAAGAGGCCCAGACCAGTCATGTCTTCCTTCCTTTGCAGGATGAGCTCCTTTCTTCACTTTCTCAACTTTTCTATGATGTGCCAGCACTGGATAGATTCATTTCTTCCCCTTATATGACATTTTATCTTGCTTTTATGTGCCCCCATTCTAAAATGTAAGTTTCTGTATTTGTATTCCCAGCACTTAGCACCATAACTGATAAATGGTAAATGATTAATATTTGCTTCCAGACTTAACTTGCTGGCTTTTTCATTTGAAAATTTCTGCATTTTTCTTTTCCCCCAAGTGTCAAATTCATATTCTGCACAAAGTGGTATCGCAGAAAATACTTTGTAGATAGTTGATGAACATATCAGTTGATTGGTTTAAGACAGTTCTGTTTATTCACTTAGACTTGTCATTCTGCCAGTGTGGTTAAACTGAATTAGTAATTATAGAATTCTGCACCTATCAGGTGTGAAGTTTTTCCCTTTTTGAGGAAACCCTTTGCTCCTGGTACCACTCTTCAAGAAAGATAATAAACAACAAGGGCAGGATTGGGATGCTAAATAATGCAAAGAATTTCATTATGTATAGCTCTTAAAATACCTAATTTAACATATATTTCCACATCAAGCAAAAGAAAATAAGTATTTTTATTTTTATTTTATTTTATTTATTTTTTTTTTTGCTTTTTGCTGAGGCAATTGGGGTTAAGTGACTTGCCCAGGGTCACACAGCTAGGAAGTGTCTGAGACCAGATTTGAACTCAGGTCCTCCTGACTTCAGGGCTGGTGCTCTAACCAGTGCGCCACCTAGCTGCCCGAAAATAAGTATTTTTAGAAAAATGTTCAGATTCTTAGAGACTATCTGTCATTGCTAAAATTTCCTTTGTTTATTTTTTATTTGTTTCACATATTCCACATATATAATTTAGAAACTAGTTCAGAATGATTTTCTTAATCTTGAGTGGCTATTTTTGAAGCCCCAAGAGGCCTTATGTATAACTAGTACATATTGCAGTTTTAAAGTAGGAGATTTTGAAATTTATGTAGTTCAGTTTTTTTTTTTTATAGTGTGATATTCAAGTTTAGAACTGGTGTGAAGTCAAAAAATGTGATTGGCATATGCTTGATGGTGTCTCCTATATAATTACACTGAGCTTTGAGGCCTGGGCTAGAAATCAGACAACCTGCTTTTTAGTCATATCTGTATTGTGTGATATTGGTAAAAGCATGAAACCTCTTTGGGCCAAAGATTCCTCACTTATAAGAAGACAGACTCTGTGTGTATAATCATCTTAATTTCAAGAAAGAATATCCATATGAAGAAAGGAAAGAAAGAAGCATTTATTAAGCACCTACAATGTACTAGGCATTATAGTGTTTGTTTTAGTGATATGTCATTTGATCTTTACAATAAGCTAGGAAGGTAGGTGCTAATGTGATCCCCATATGTAGCTGAGAAATTTGGGGTGCACAAGAGGGTTAAGTGAGATGCCCAGGATCACACAATTAGTAAAAGTTTATGATTTGAATTCATTTCCTCCTGATTCAAGAGCCAATGTTTTCTCTATTGTAAAACCTAGTTGTCTTTAAATACAAAATAAACAAAAGTATACCAAATAATGATAAAGTTACATTCAAAAGTGGCTAACATAGTTTTCTTGCTTAAATACTTTGGACAGTACCTGAAATATAGTAGATGCTTAGTAAATGTTCATTGAGCATTAGAAACATAGCAAGTACTAAGTAAGTGTTTATTGATTTTGCTGATTAATTTATTTGTGTCAATAAATATGGAATGTTAGCTTGTTGTGAAAAGGGCTATTTAGTTTTTATTTTGTCTTTAAAGCCTAACACAGTATCTCACACCTTGGATTGACTTGTTTGTACATATGAGTTAATTGATATACTCTGCTCCTGACAGAAGGAAATTCCTGAAACCAAGCCTCTAAACAGAGTTTGACAGAATGAAACTCCTCTCCAGCTCAAGACAGACTGAAAAAAAAATCAAGAAAGGTCAGTTTTGCTGAGGTGAAAAGGGTATTCAGCCCAGGTCAAATAAGTCTTTGGAAAAGTCCATTCAAGAGTCTTAATTATAGCAAATCAGCAAATAAGACCCTCAGTCCTGGCTCAGTAGAGAAGCAAATCAGGGGGGTAACTTCTAGTCCTAGCTCAGAAGGCAAACTATGGGAAACCAGGTAGTTTCCCAGACAGAGCAGACAAAGCTACCCCCTTAAAAATATAAGGGGCCCTTGTGCTCAAAGCCAAGGAACTGCACAGGAAGCTTGGGACAGTGTTTCCTTTATCCCAGGAGCAGAGCTCCACCTTAAAAGTTAAAAAAATAAAAGGAAATACCAAAAGAAAAAAAAGGAAAATGAGCAAGAAACAGAAAAGAACTTTGACCATAGAAAGCTACTATGGTGATAGGACAGAACAAAACACAAGCTCAGATGAGGACAGAATGTCCACAGAAAAAATCTCAGTGAGTGAGATAAATTGGTCTCAAGCCCAAAGAGGCTTTTTGGAAATGTTTATAAAAGACTTCAAAAGACAAATAAGAGAGGTAGAAGAAAAAATGAGAAAACAAATGAGAAGTATGTATGAGAGAGTCAATAGTTTGGAAAAAGAAGGAAAAAAATTGTATAAAGAAAACAACTCCTGGGGCAGCTAGGTGGCCCAGTGAATAGAGCACCAGCCTTGAAGTCAAGAGGACCTGAATTCAAATCTGGCCTCAGACACTTAACACTTCCTAGCTGTGTGGCCCTGGGCAAGTCACTTAGCCCCAATTACCTCAGGAAAGAAAGAAAGAAAGAAAGAAAGAAAACAACTCCTTAAACAGTAGAATAAATCAAATAGAAAAAGAGATACAAAAGATAACTGAAGAAAATCATGCATTAAAAACTAGAATAGGGCAAATAGAAACTGACAATTTAGTGAGATGGCAAGAATCAGTCAAACAAACTAAAAAGAATGAAACGTGTTAGAAAATGTGAAATACCACATTGGCAAAATAGCTGACCTGGAAAATAGATCCAGAAGAGACTTTTTTTTGTCAATATTTTAAAAATTATTAACCCACCTGAAGGCCATGACCAAAAAAATAGCCTGGACAGCATTCTAATAGAGTCATTAAGGAAAATTGCTTCAATATTCTAGAGATGGGTGGGGAAATTCTCATTGATATCTGGAAAGACATCCCACAAGGAAAACCCCAAGGAACATTGTTGTGAAACTCCAAAACTAAAATCTCAAGGAAAAAATACTGCAACCTGCCAGATAAAAATAATTCAAATATCAAGGAGCAACAGTCAGGATTATCCAAGATCTGGCAGCTTCTACAATAAAGAACAAGAGGCCCTGGAATACCATACTCTGGAAGGCAAAGGACCTGGAGTTACAACCAAGAATTAACTACTCAGCAAGATTTAGCATCATCTTTCAGGGGAGGAGATTGAGCTTCAAAGTAAGAGACTTTCAATCATTTCTACTGGAAAAAAACCCAAAACTAAATAGAAAATTTAATCTACAAATACAGGATTCAAAAGAACCATAGAAAGCTAAATGAGAAATATATATATATATATATATATATATGTATATATATATATATATATATATATTTAAAGGCTAAACTGTTTATATCCCCAGATGGAAAGACTATATATATAACTCTTGAGAACTGTATCTGTCACTGGGGCAGTCAGAGAGCAGCATCACATGGACTGAAGTTGCAGTTGTGAATAGTCCCTGATGTGATGACATCAAAGAAAAAGACATTAAGTGGTGGGAAAAGGTCTGTACTGGAAAAAGAGGAAAGGGGATATATAATGGGACAATTAGTTCACATGAAGAGGTGCAAAAGACCTATTATAATCCAGGGAAAGAAGGGAGGGGGATAAGCATTGTCTGAAGCTTGATCTCATCAGTTTTGGCTTTAAAAGGTAATAATTCAGTTGGGTATAGAAATTTATCTAATCCTATAAAGAAGTAGGAGGAAGGAGAGAAAAAGAAAAGGGAGGGACAGAATAGAAGGGAGAGCAGAAACACTAGGGATAAAGACAAGAGAAGGAAAGAAAGTGATAGAAGATAGGTAGTGGGTGGGGTGGGTTAAAAAATACATGAATAAGGACAGGGTGGAAAGAGAGAACAAAAGTAGATACAGGGGAGAAAATAGGATGTAGAGTAATACAGACCTGGTAATCATAATTGTTAATGTGAATTGGATGAACTCTCCCATAAAACAGAAGCAAACAGCAGAGTGGATTAAAAAATAGAATCCTATTATTCTACTAATATTGTCTACTAATTCTACTAATCCTAATATTTTGTTTACAAGAAACAAATTTGACTCAAAGAGACACATATAGTGTAAAGATAAAAGGCTGAAAAAGAATTTACTTTGCATTAGCGGAAGTAAATTAAAAAAAGCAGGGGTAACAATTCTGATCTTAGATTAAGCAAAAGTAAAAATAGATCTTATTTAAAGATGGAAAGTACATCTTGATAAAGGGTACCATAAATAATGAAGTAGTAAAGATACTAAATGGTGCATACACCAAGTCATAGAGCAGGAAAATTTCTAGAGAAGATTTTAAGTTTAAGTTAAGAAGTTACAGGAATAGATAGAAAAACTATTATAGTGGAGGACCTCAACTTTCCACTTTGAGAATTAGCCAAATATAACTACAAAATAAACAGGAGAGAAACTAAGGAGGTTAATAGGATCCTAGAAAATCTAGATATGATAGACCTGTGAAGAAAACTGAATGAGGACAGGAAGGAATTCATCTTTTTCTTGGCAGTACATGGCACCTTCACAAAAATTGATAATGTATTAGGGCATGCAAACCTCACAATCAAATGCAAAATGGCATAAATAGTAAATAGTTCCTTTTTAGACCACAAAGCAATAAAAATTATATTCAATAAAAGGCTAGTGAAAGATAGACTGAAAACCAATTGGAAATTAAATAATTTAATTCTAAAGAATGAGTGGGTCAAACAACAAATCATAGAAACAATCCTTTATTTTGTTCAAGAAAAGGACAATAATGACACATCATTACCAAAACCTATGGTATGCAGCTAAAGCACTTCAAAGGGGAAAATTTATATCTTTAAATAGCTACATGCATAAAATAGAGAAAGAGATCAACAAATTAGGCATGAAACTAAAAAAAAAGCTAGAAAAAGAACAAATTAAAAAACACCAAGACCAAATTAGAAATTTTGAAACTCAAAGGAAGATTAATACAATAGAGACCACAAAAATTGTTGAACTAATAAACATAACTGAGTTGATTTTATGAAAAAAGTAACAAAATAGATAAACCTTTGGTTAATTTGATCAGTAAAAGGAAAGAAAAAAACTAACCAGCAGCATCAACAATGAATGGAATGAATTTACCACCAATGAAAAAGAAATTAAAATAATATTAGGAGCTATTTTACCCAACTCTATGGCAGCAAGTCTGACAATCCAATTGAAATGGATGAATATTTACAAAAATATAAATTACCCAGGTTAAGAGAAGATGAAATAAAATACTGAAATTATCCCATTTTAGAAAAGAAATTGAACAAGTCATTGATGCCTAATGACTAAGAAAAAATCTCCAGTGCCAGATGGATTCACATGTGAATTCTACCAAACATTTAAAGAGCAATTAATTTCAATAATATGTAAATTATTTGGAAAAATAATAAAGAAGGAACATTGTCAACTTCTTTCTATGACACAAATATGGCACTTATATATAAACCAGGAAGGATCAAAACAGAGAAAGAAAATTACAAACCAAACTTCCAATGAATATTGATGCAAAAATGTAAAATAAAATATTAGCAAAGAGATTATAGCAACTTATCAGCATGATAAAAGACTAATACCAACTGAGATTGATACCAGGAATGCATGGCAGGTTCATTATCAGGAAAACTATAACCACAATCAACCATATCAATAGCAAAAACCAGAAATCATATGATAATCTTAATAGAAGCAGGACAAGCTTTTTAACAAAATACACCACCCTCTCCTATTAAAAACATAAGAGAGCAGAGAGATAAAGGGAGCTTTCCTTAAAATAATAAGCAGTATTTAGTTAAAACCTATAGCAAGCATTATTTGTAATGGAGAGAAGCTGAACACATTCTCAGATCAGGAGTGAAACAAGGATGCTCATTATCACCATTATTGTTCAACATTGTACTAGAAATTTTGGCTTTTAGCAATAAGAAAAGAAAAAAATTCAAAAATTAAAAAAGGCAATGAAAAAATAAAACTATCACTCTTTGTAGATGATATGATGATATACTTAGAAAATCCTAGAAA